>NDFZ01004788.1:69101-137621 GCA_002192655.3 Mamestra configurata
CTCCGGCAGCTACGGCGCTCCTTACTAAACTAACTAATTTATCCGAACTTGTCAAGTACATTTAGACGAGAAACAACATCAAAGATTTTAAATAGAGGGCGTCTAAATGCCGTAGTCACATAAAGTTCGGATGGTCGACGTTATTCGGGCACGCTCGCAACATCCCCGAGCCGCTCGAATGTGTATTCGAATCGGCCGGCGTTCACGTACAATGTAGGTGAGGTCGGCCCTGGCCCTTGTCACCGCCTCTGGCCAACGCTTGCGACTGTGCACGCACACGGGTGAACATGTCCTAGCGGCTAACCAGTCACTGGTGGCCGATTTTGACATCTGTCAAATCTGTCAAATAGACAGACTGACAGCTGACAAGTCGCGCTACAAAGCGTGAAGTGGCTAGCCGCTGGGCTCGGATCACATCTTGTATAAAGTTTATCGTAAGGTTAGCTTATTGTATTATTAAGTTTATGTTTTTATTTTACAAAAAAGAGAGAAAATAAATACATTTTGACACCGTAAACTGAAATTTTACTGAACCTTATACCTTTAGCACTGTGGGTTCCAAAATAAAAAAAAATACACACATAGATTGGCAAAGAGAAATCACAATATCGCAGTGAATCGCAGATATATTCTTGCAAAAACATAAGTACTCAAAACATTTGAACATCGACAACGCTACCTGTAAATTGACCACAACAAATAAAGCGACACATGAAATGAGTAAGCACTAAAATAACATTACGAAACCGCTATCCATGTTCTATCGTGCCATCTTATACGAATCGTGATAGTTCAATTTACAAAATCAAAGGAAAATGTTCATTGCTTGGCAATATCGTGTTTCATCACGAGATGACCACAGGTCTCACGATGGCATCATTAAATGCCTTTCCAAAATTATTTAGAATGTAACTGCATAATCGCTTAGATAGTTAAAGTATATGAGAAAGGTAAATGATAAATCAAAGATCAACAAGGCCATAGGATAGCACAAACAAACTAAGCAATTAAGAGAACACCACAAAGTTTCTCAACACTTGAATCAAAGCATTAAAAAATGCTTATATTGGATACCTAGAAACTACCAACGAGAAAGTGGGTAGACCTGGTCAGGATACAGTTGATGGCAATGTAGAATCAAAAGAAATGACCTTAAGGGACGGAACTTTAGGGTTACAAACAAAATATTGCATACATGATATAGTGTGCAGTGCACCTCTCCAAGACGCTGAACCTGTCGAAATATTTCATGGGTTATTTACCGTGAAGATTGCCAAAGTGAAGGGTACTTAACGCTATATAATGGACACTTTATATTACATTTCCTAATGTTTAAATTATGGTATAATAAGCACCTGTTCGATACTGGGTTTTCGACACACCCAAGTTAATGGATAGGCCAAGAGGTCCTCTGGGTTAGGAAGGCCAAATTACTACAAAACCAGAAACGTTGATGCAGAAACTAGTCATGTTTACAAATACTTATACTTGGGGAACCAGACAATAATATCAGTCATAAAACAATATTGTCAGCACCTAACGAAGTGTCAATCACCATTTAGTTTCAATCCCGAAGTCCGTTAAATTTCGCAATTTCTTGAAGTTTATAAAAATTGTGACAATTCAGAAGAGATTAACGAATCAATTGTTCTATAACGACCGCAAAAGAAATGAAAGGTTAACAAAAACCATAACATTATGTAAGGGATTACATATGGAAGCCATATTTGCCTACATAGAATACCAGGGCAACATAAAGTCATTAGTGATGACATCTCAATGGAAACCTCTGTTCTTGTAGCAAGCGTGATCCCAATCGGGCGAGTACCATCGATAGTTGGGAAACAGCGCGATCCCACGGCTAATCTCACCAAAATTGCGGGCGTAATGCACGTTACATAAAATTACGTCATCCAACGCGACTTAGAAGACAATGGTCATCATCCAGCGGCGACTGTGGCCAGACATGTATGATGACGTTGCGAAACTAACGCGCGATGTCATTCGGGTCAATGAAAATTCGAAGCTTCCTGAAAGACGGTGCATTGGTAATGATGAAGTGATTAGTTTACTTCATATTTAAACACATGGCAGTCAGTCTTTTTTCACACTAATGGTTCGTCTTGTTACTCGTATGTCTGATTTAATGCAAACACTCTTCTGCACATAGGTACCTCACCTTGCTTCCTCTACCTGTCATTTGTCCCTTAAAAGGTTTAATATGGAAAACCAGCTTCAAGAAGAATCAGTCTGTTTGACATATCGCTGAAATATACATTGGACATTTATGGCACACACTTTGATTTTAACAAACCATTTTATTGTTATTTCTGTATACCGGGCGTGTACCGTACCATAATATTGCTGAAAAAAATAAGTCTTTGTTCGATCAATGATCTTGTTGAGTTTGCGGTGTCTGTGCATACAACATACCGGTAGTGTCTTGTCGATGATATCATAACGTAACAAACTTTTCTAAAATCGTACCATACATTAATCTTGAATTCTTGACTAATGAAAGTGGACATTGTATGGCAATAACATATGTATTCTAAACATGCTAAAGTAGTAAACTTCTAAGAAGCGATGATAGGTGATGTCAACAGGCACTCAGCAAATTACCACCTAGAATACTAAGTGATCCCTAGATAACTTAAATCTTATTATGTAATTAGACTTTCACTGTTAAGAAAATTTACCATTAATATGGACTATAAAGGTTCAATATAATTATCGGCTAAATTAGCTCATAAAAATACGCCTGCTTCAATATTGACGAGTTTCGAGCTCTCTTCAAACAGGATTACAGGATCATCAAATGCTCAACTAGAGCGTTTGATGATCCTGTTTTAGGACCGCGCTCACTCATGACCGCGACATTGTTCTGAACTTCAAAATTTTCTGGACTAAATTATCAATCATCAAACCTTCAAGGGCCTAACCATCGTTAGTAAAATTTATTTATTTACTTACTTTATTTTCGGAAGGCTTACAGACTAATAAAATGATAATAACAATAATATTTAACAAAATTGCTAAACCCGGAACCCCCAACGTAGCTAAAGGTTTTTGGTACTTCGAGCCGGATGAAACTCGATTCTCGAATAACCCGTAAAAGTGCCCTACGACCTCTTCGGACATCAAATGTAAGTCTCACAATAAATTGCTACAAAGATGCTACACAATGTGCGCCTGCACATTTCTAAGCACCTCATACGCAATGTAATCGCATTCCTTTTGCAACGGCACGTTGATGGAAGATTCTGCCTCTGGCTGTTGCGTGCCGCCATTGTTTATTTAATTGCTAATTACTGATGCTGTGGCGACATATTTTGTCTGCTTTCCACGAGGATTTTTGGAGACAAGAATTTAGTGTAGGTTCAGTTCTCAAGTCTTTGTAACGGCATTGGTAGTTTGGTGACAGTAGGTTCCGCAGTCCAAGTTCCCTCTGCCTATCCTTTTCCCAACTATATTGGGGTGCTGCCAGGTTGCGCAGTCCACTGTTTTGAATTGTCCTTAGTCGTGACTTGACGAATAATCCATTTTCATTTGACAACATAACTTGAGCTTCTTCACAATAAACAGTGAGAGATTGACCTCCGTGGAGTTTGATCCCTTTAAACATAAAACCACTTTGGCTTATCCTTAACAATTCTCGCTGTAGGCAAAAGGAGATTCGTCTCAACGCTGATTTTATAAATCTCGATTGACGAATTATTTCCCTGATTCATAATAAAGTGCGGAATTCGTCTAAACAAATATTTTCAGCACTTTCGCTTACGAGATTGGACTAAACATACGTAAGTTGAAGATGTTAATTGTCTAAGTAAACATCTCAACACAGTATTTCCATTAAACTTCTTAAATTCAATTAGCCTTTGCCAAGGACCACACAAAGGAGGAAAATTAACACGGAAGGCTGTGAATCGACGTTTTTTAAACGTAAATGTACCTAATATGAACTTAGAACTCGTTTCTATAAGTTTCTATTAGGTACCCTTACGTTTCACAGTACCAAAAATATCAGAAAAGTTAACATTGTACTACATTATGTTGAAATTGTATTCGTAATAATATTATTTTGCGTTTTGATTGGCCAACATTGAATTAACTATGATGATGCAAAAACAAAGTTGCACTTGACTTTTAACTCTTCAGCAAATTCACGACAAATTATTTAAATGACCACTCACTTGTTAACTTAACATTGACACTACAAAATGTTCTTAAAGCCAAAGTAAAAGTAACAGAAATAGAATTTTAAGCAAACACGGTATTAATACTAAAGAGAAATCGATTCTTTATTTGCCTACAGAATTAATTTAAAGTGTTTTATGTAAGATCTTCATTTTCCAAACATCGCACGATCTATGAAAATTGCACAATGGAATTACTGTGGGACAGTTATCAATCATATCGCCTGATTATCTTTTTATGTAGGCTGTGCACTATGTAGGTTAAATGATGTGTCAGGTTGATAACATGATTCTCTACAGATTCGTATCGAAAGTGAGGCACGAGGCAGGTAATGGGAGTTTGTACATGATGAATTTATTTATAGACTAGCTTCTGCGCGTGGCCCGGCCCGCGTGAAAAGTGTCTTTATAAGTTTTTATTTTGCACGGAACCCTAATCTTTTTCCTAATCATCAATATATATTTATGTCAGTCAAAAATAGCAGACCGTAATATATCTTTATTAGATTATAATATCTCGGTATATTATAAAAAAATCCCATCCAATTTCAATAGTGTCCAATATATCCGTGTCTTATTATAGTTTACAATTTCACGCGATATTTTACAATCTTACGGCGTTTGCAATTTTCCGGTGACATTTAAAAAATTCTTCCGTTAATGGTGACTGACTGAGTGACTGACAACGCACAGCCGAAACTCCGGAGCGTAGAAATCTGAAATTTGGCATGTAGCTTCCCTACACTCCGTAGGGGAGCACTAAGATAGGATTACCCGAAATTCTTACGGGAACGGGAAAAAACGGGATATGTCGCGGGCAAAAGCCAGTATATTATACATAAGGGGTCTATTAACCACGTGATGTTTTTTGGCAAACTTTTAACCACCCTCGCCTCTGGTGATGCGTGATGAGGTCCATACTGAAGCTAAGCCAAGGTCTACTCGCGTGCCAAGTTTCATCAAAATCGGTTTAGCAGTTTAGGCGTGAAAGCGTAACAGATGGACAGAGTTACTTTCGCATTTATAATTTTTGTAGCTCAATGATAGAGAGTAAAGTGATTAATGACTTAATGCCAGCTTGGGACATTACAGATACCTGTGTTTTTGTCGGGCGTTGTTATCTAGTCTTTTTTGTATAGAAAGTTTATGGTTGTAAATTGGTAACGGGAGTAACATGGCGGGTGAGAAGACAATACTAGCTTGAGAACTAGAGCTTTGCTATCAGTGACATATCGTGAACGATAAATTAATATTGTGAGTTATTATGCACACTTAACAAAAAAAATTGAGTACGTTGTGCCACACTAGGAATTTCTTCTGTATCAAGGGTGTTTTAAAAATTATAATATTAAATAATAATATACCTAATCTTTATTTCAGACACAGGCGTAAATAATTGTTACACGTAATCGTTAGTAAAATTTTTAGTAGTACAACTATCTGTTGGCAGAAATATAAAATTGTTCCGTGCAGGAAATCGAACCCGCGACACACAACGCAGAAGCAACCGACCACCGCAATCAACCGACCCCTAAAAAATATGGGATCAAGAGCTTTGTTTTACAACATCTGTTTATTTATTTAAATTAAGTACAGCCACATCACATACATTGCACAATTTAAAACAAGCTTAATAACAAAATAACTAATGCACATGACAATTAAGGCGCACATAGCGCTCACCAGAACAATAGTGCTGCCTTGTAATATTACTTATATCTCCTTATATCCGTTACTGGTATCTACATTAAATTCTATCCTATATATTAAAAATGTAACAGTGTGGATGTTTCCTTAACAACAAACCATGACTTGGATAAGGAAATAGATTACTTGATACAGTACCTATCAGAGTAGATCGTTTCAGTGGGATAAGTTTCGCTTTCCACGCAGGCGTAACCACTGACAAAACACAGTAATATTATAGTTCTAATGCATCTATTAAAAAAAATTAAATTTTTTTAAAATTTAAATATTTGTGACATACAAAAATCATTGGACTTTCTAAAGCCTTACTTTTGTATGAATGCTTTAGAAACTGCGTATTCTCAAGTGCCACTAGAGATTGAGAGTTATTTCAACATTGGTGTTAAGAAAATTGCCAAACCATTGCTTTGACAAGCATTCAACCACTCCACAAACTTCTAATAGTAGAGTTGCACCGAGGGGATTAAGCAGTGTCTTATGTCACAGGCGTCATATTGAATCCAGAACACATTGAAGAATTTGAGAGTCAACTCCCGAGCGTAGCGATAGTTTAGTATTTAACATCATGAGCGAAACAAGGAAGCTAATACAAGAATCCTGAATGCAGCGAGGGCTTTAAGCTAGCCCAATGCAAGGACACCTTTATCCCTGAAGAGCATACTCTACTTTTCACACCTACTGTGAGAAAATTGTACTCGCACCATGAACGTTCCACTGCTAGGAGCAGGTCCGAAGCTGTGCCCCCGTCCACCGCCGGCCATATTGAACTGGAAATTGCTCGGCGAATTTGAATGTGATTTGATTTTGGAACCTCATTTTGACCGCGCCACCTGCACCTAGCAGCGGAGGCCAGCACATCAAGCTACGCGAAACTGTCAAATTTTTACCAATCAACCTTGAACCTAATGCTTTAGCAATAAAGTTGAAAATCTATTAAAGAAATTTGACAGATTGTTGGTAACTTCATGTGCTGGCGTCTGTGCTTTAGGTTACGTTTTCATAGCATATAATTTAACTTTTTCGTACAGGTGGTGTGAAAGGAGTTTTCTTAAATTGGTCCTTATAGCCGCGCAAGAGTAGTCGAATGCTTAGCCTTTTGAATGCGCTGGGCATTAACGCATCAGCGTGCCCCCGACGCCAAGCCACAAATTCGCCGTACTAACCTATGTGAATGTGTGGATCAATATGGACTGTTAGAGACATTTTCTCCCAACTGAATAAACGTCTACAATGTTATCTCTTCACCGCCCTTTGTTCACCGGCAGATAATATCTAAGCCATTAATTCCGCCTTTGCATCTTTGCAATAAATATTAAATGTTGATTGCTTGACATCCTGGAGGTTATTTTGAGGGTCAATAAAAAACTCAAATAATTCATCACAAAATATATTTATTTTCCATACTATTTCAATTAATTTCATCACTTTCAAATCACAATGCAATTTCAATTTTGTTTTTAATTTTAATATCAACACGAAATAATTTCAATATACATCCGTTTTGCGTTTCTTTCATTGTTCTACTTACATTACTAGGGTTGGCACTTAGTTAGCACAATAATAACAATATACATGATTATTTACATTTATTTAAAAAATAATACTTAGTTTTACGTATTATGATAGAGCACTGGGGTGGAGAGAAAGACGGATAACGACTTGGTATGATGATGCCAGGTTTATCCCCGGTTTCTGGATAGAAATTATCGTTACATCTCAAATTAAACACAAGTCATGTGAAAGGATTGGCTGTTGGGTATTCATTCAACCAATCAGTAGAGTAGAGCAGGGACTCCATTTTCCGCACTTAGACTCCAATTCGGTCCCTTGTGCGTAGTATTCAACCAATCATAGCTAATGCCAATCAGTCATATTATTTTTTTGATAATTTTCTTTCTAAAAACTGGGCTTCTGGCAGACAACGCATTAATCTTGTCTTTTCAATGCGTTATGTGCGAACTATATAACATTTTGGACGAAAAATATATCTGAATATATTACTGAAAAAAATTGTAATATCTTTCTTTGGTACAATTTTTTTAATGGTATAATTTTTTTTTTTTTTTCACTATTTAGAATAAAATTAACACTTGGTATTTACCATTTCCATGTCAACGTAGGACGTAAACAAGGCGTTCATAAAAATATTTTCAAATAGTTACAAATTACAATCTAAATCGTGTTCACAAACCTGGCATCACCCACAATATTTCTCCTTAATAATATTAAAGTAAGTAATATTGCCTTTTAAGTGGTATTGCCTATTCCGAACCTGAGCTTATTTTTAGTTTTTGATAAATAAGCTATGTCACAACCAAAGTTACGAGTATTCTGTATGACATGGACAGTAGATGATCGCAGGGAAATATTTTACAAAAGATATATTATTTATAAAAGATTGATATCTTATAAAATATATGAACGCTTGGCTTAGAACTCAATAATAACTTGGCAGTGATATATAAATATATCGTTACGGTCGGTATAAAATAAAGTATTTAATAATATTATGCTTTTTATTGCCAAAGCTACTGCCGGTTTCTGAAAGACTATTTCACAGAAAAATACAGACAAACAAGCGATTGAATTTGTGATTTTAGAAACCGTTGCAGGTCAAAGAGTTAAAACCAAGCTTGGGATTTATAAAAGACCGAGAGATACTACCAGATAGATCTTCAATATTTACGTCTTCGGATTTTATAAAAATACGTACATTTAGAAAGTTAAGGGAAATACGATTGACATTGAACTAAAATAGTTCTGTTTTTATACTCCAATATAATAAAAAAGATTAACTTTATAAAATAAAATATTTGAATAGTGACACGGTCAAGTATAAATGTTTTGATCATATTTTTAAACTAAATAATTTATAGTTTGTTTTTAATAGGAACAAAATTATTATTTTACTTTTAAATAATCTAAAGCCTTTTGTCCACCCTAACGTACTTGAAACCAATATTAATTAAGTAGGCAGTTATGAGCGCATATCAAGACAAAATATACTGAACAGCAACCATTGAACCATGGTAAAAGTTGTTCATAATAATAATTACAATGAACCCTCTTCAGGTATTGCGTTTATTCTGTTACACGTTGTATAACAGGAACTTTACTGTACAACTTCACTATTGATACAGCATTTTAAGAATAACACACAATACGTGGCAATGGACAGCAAGGCTTATATTTTGGATAAATGATTAATTTTATAGACTTCCGCAAAATTTATACTTTCGTTATTTAATATGACATTTTTACTGATAAAATATTTTTTCATACGAAGAAGAGTAACATTAGGGAATAACATATTAGATTCCAATAAGGTCTACTAAGACGAAATATAATTATTATAAATAAATAAAAATGTACTTATTTTAAATAAAATAAATGCATCATTACAGATATGGAATCATCAGGATAAAATATACAAGGACAGTTTGACGCGAGATAAAAGCAACGGCAAAATATTTAGCTTCAAGGTAAACACTTATTTTACAAGCATTATTTCTTAATACTAAATCACAATAATAGTAAAAAAGTAATTTTATCGTTCGATACCTCTCGAATTTGCAATTTTTATTCTGCGTCAATGTTTCGTTCTCACTATCTCCTAATGTAAGACAAAAATTATAAAATCTCTAATAATTTATATCTTACTTCGAACAGGATTCCCTTTTCTAACTAAATATGTACAGAAAAGGACAACAAAACATTAAACAATACTAGAATTCGTACTCATATTTATACAAATAATTAATTACTTAGTTCACTTGCACCGGCTATCTACTCCGTATTTTAAACCCTGTACTATCTAGCACCCTTTTTCTCTTCTCCTGATTTCTTTTCAGTGGAAGCTGTTTTCTGTGCTTCAGCTGCTTTGTCTGCTGCGGCTTTCTTTTCCGCCGAGGCTTTTTTATCAGCCTCAGCTTTTTTATCAGCCTCTGACTTCTTCTCTGCTGAGGATTTCTTGTCGGCTTCAGCTTTAGCTTTTTTCTCGGCCTCTGCCTTTTTCTCAGCTTCGACCTTCTTTTGCTCTTCCGTTTTTTCCTTCTTTTCTTCTGCTATTTTCTCTTCCTCGGCCTTCTTGGCTTCCTCTTCCGCATTCTCCTCGGGCCACAACACCTCAGGATGATTCATCATATAATAAATCATCTGCTTTTCACTACCGTATGTAGATGCTTTTGTACCGAGACACATTAAAAATTGAGGTTTCTCTAAAGTTTTATCACAAGCAACTGAATGGAAAATATGTATGAGACTGTCGTCGGCAGCTCTAAATACGGATAAATTTGATTTGATTAATGTTTCGAACATCTGAACGTCTTCCATGCCCCATCCTTTGATTTTCAAATCAAATCCTCCGACTCTTTCAAAATCGCATTTATACATAGCTAGAATACCGAAACCGTATTGCCTAAAGTAACCGAGCTCATTAGTTATTCCTTTACTGTACTTTAAGTTGATCAATTCCTTTTCGGTTTTAATTTCTTCTTCCTCGGGCTCCTCTTCCATTTCTTCTGGAATAGGTTCATCAACTACCGTATCACCTAAAAGTTTGTTATAGTCATCACTATTTACCACTTCATTATTGTACTCACTAAACACTACCGGGAAATATACTTGGTGATATTTGATAGTGTGTATCCTTATTCTCCTAAGAGTATCGAAATTGAACATCATGTCGACATCGATGAAAAATACTAGATCGTCATCAGAGCAGAGTCTAAGACCTTCCGTTAGCGCAGCGCCTCTGGAGAATGTTTCCGTGCCCATCATCACGACTTTAATGTCTTTCCCATACATATCGACGTAGTAGTTGACTAAATTCTCAGTGTTCTTATAGTCTAGAGGACTACTAGTATCTAGGTAAACTACGACTATCAATGACACAGCCTCATTGGTCTTCAGTACGATATCTTCGTAATTCCTCATGAACCTTCCGAAGGTTTCTTGTCTACCGGACAATGGCAGTATGAAATGTATTCTTCTATCGTAAACTGGATATTCTTCAGCATCGTCATCGCTCCATTTCAATACATTGGGAAGGTTTTGTAACTTCATCAGCCCATTCTCGAGTGCTTCCCTCACGTTCAACTTATCAAGGAAGCCGTCTTGTTGCTGTTTGGACTCATCAAAGTCTTCATAGTCTACTGGGTTTATTTGGACATCAGGGTTATCTAATATTTCAGGATCCTCGAAAGGAGGTGGGTCTCCCATTGGCAGTTCTCTGATCTCCATACCTGAAAATATATAAATGAAAATTAAAACAGGTACGTAGTACGCCATGTATAATATGAGTAAAATTTATCATACCTGCAACAAATTTTCTGTCTTTATTGGCTGTAAAATATTGCTTTAAATCGTTCGAAATTGTTTACCAGAGATTTTATACACAGTGACATTCTATAAGCGTAACGATTGTTTAATAGTAAAAATACAACGTGTAACAGAATAAACGCAATACCTCTTAAGGGGTCACATCATTATGAACAACTTTCACTATAGGATCAACACTGAAATCGCGAAAACAAATCGACTGCCCCATACATTTATGTGCGCATAACCTGACAAAATGTACTGAACAGCTGATTTTGCATTTCGCGATTTCGGATTAGGTTCGGTATTGCGTTTATTCTGTTACACGTTGTATATGGGGTTGATATCATCATCATCATCATTATATCAGCCGAAAGACGTCCACTGCTGCACATAGGCCTCCCCACGCGTGTCGCCACAACAACTGGTCCAGTGCGTCTCGCATCCATCGGCTATCTACGACCCTCACCAGGTCATCGGTCTACCGGGGTTGCCGATAGCGCTTCCACTTTGTCTAGAGCCCCAGGTGATCAGTAAGGTACACAAAAATTCAATAAACTCACTAGTAAAACTCTGCTGCAAATACGCGTGCCTCCTCACCGCGGCCGTCATCTTCCGCCCGCGGTACCTCCTGTACTTGAGCAGCAGGTCCAGCACGTGGTCAGCTCCGTGCAGCGGCTGCAGGCGCGTGTAGCCGTACAACAGCTCGTTGAAGTCGATGACGCGCCCGCGCTGCCGGGACGGCGCGTTTATTATCTCCATTACCTGGAAATTAAGATTTTTCGGTTAAGGAGGACAGCACATGGTTAAGTTATAACAGCCACACAGGTCAATCTTTAAGATTTAGCAACGCTTGCCGAGGTCGGTCCATGGATTGGTGACCATACATTACGTACTGAGACTCGGGCCTCGGAAACCAAGTGAAGCCGTTGGTTACGGCTCTAATTTGACGACCTTCGGCGGTCGTTCATAGTCAGAAGGCAGTAATTCCGACACCAGTCATGCCAAAGTGTTCTGGTGTAACTCAGTTACTGGGAAGTGGTCAGATAGGCAGTCGCTCCATGAAAAATACTGATAATCAGGCTAGGTTACACACCAGTTAAGCCAAATTAGCTCACAATAATTACGAGTTGGTGTCGAAAACTCAGTACAGACACATCTGGCGAAAAATGACGAGGAGAGCTGACTCCAAATATTGGATTGAGCAAAAGAAAAAGAGTTAACAAACACTATAACAACTTTTGAGCGTAAATTTGCTTTCCTTTTTCTGCTTTTGTGCTTCCCTGGTTTTTATCCTATTTTACTTGAGATCGGAGAATTTGCTGCTGTGTACCAAATATACATGAGCGTACCATTTTCTAAATAAATTTGAGCTGAAAGTCGTCCACTGTTGGACATAGGCCTTCACCATGTTTCGCCACATCGAACGATTGTGTGAGTCTCCGTAGCCTTCACCAGCTCATCGGTCTACCTTGTGGTAGACCTTCCAACGCTTCGTCTTCCCGTATGTGACTATAAGTAAAACTTACCTCTCTTATAACATCGTCAAGAGCTTCCCGAAGCGGTCCTTCGATCCTCCTCTTAGGGTTGGAGTGGCTGGCAGAGTACAGCGACTTACTGATGAAGTCGAATGGCACTATCTCCTCTACAGTGTTCGGTTTGTAGCGGTTCATGTCTATTGGAGCTCCTGGAATAAGAAATAAGAAAATATTATGAAATTTCTCGTCCTGACTATCAACGCTTAGCCAAAACTACTAAATTTGACATTTAAAATATAAGTTTTCTTCATAACTTAAACATTCGCAGAGAAAATATTTTTTGGAACTTTAAGGTTAGGGGGAAGTTTTTTGTATGACAAATCTCAGTATTTGGGTGTATAACCTTGTAAAAAATATAATTAAAGGATTAGTTAAATATATAATGGGATATAATGTCGACGTCGTCGCCATATAGTAGAATTGGCCACTTCATGATGTGGCTGACCATTTCATGAAATGGAAAATACCCGCTGCCTACATCATGATATGGCCGGCCAGATCAATGAATAACTCAGCTTATGTCGATCAATAATGCGCCAGCTGAAGAAAAAACCCATTTCATGATGTGGCCGAGGTTAGTTCTCTAAACCCGAAGTCCGTGGTTTCCTACTAAGAATTAATGACAACACGATTTGACAGTAACTGTGGAATCGTGTTGTCACTAATTCTTAGTGGTTAGGTGATAAGGACTAAAATACGCCCGCAACTAAGCCCGAAACTACGGACTTCGGGCTTGTTCTCTTAGGCCCTGGGATAGAAACAACCAATGCTCAATAAGTCTTCACCTAATATCTTATTATTCCCCAAGTAGTCTGGCTCCCCGATCTTGGCGGGGAACAGAGGCACGTCGTCCTGCAGCTTGTAGTCAGCCACCAGCTCTTCGGGCACATCCAGCTCTTTCATGGCGGAGGCGATGTCTCGGTGCAGGTCCAAGGAACGTTCTCGAAGCTCTTGAATACGAAGGTTCTGGAATCAGAAACAGTAAGGGTGAGATTGGCAAGACGTTTATGGTATATTGGCACAGAAGAGACTTGTCCTGCATTGGACTGAGATAATTGGAGATAACTGACTGGCCTGTTGGTCGAGTGGTTAGTGACCCTGACTGCTAAACCGGAGGTGTTGAATCGATTCCCACCCAGGACAAATTTTTGTGTGACGAGCATGATCATTTGTTCTGTGTCTGGGTGTAATTTGTCACATGACATAATATGTATGTATTTAGAAATATATAAGTATGTTTATCAGTTGTCTGGTTGCCATAGCACAGGCTCTGCCTAGTTTGGTATCGGATGAACGTGTGTGAGTTGTCCCAAGATATTATATTATACAAATACAATACAAAATAATTTATTGTGGCACTTAAAAAAATACATTACATTTAAACGTGTTTGGAGCCTCCTTTTAAGCAAACAATGCCTGTATTAGAAGGCTCCGCTCTTTCTCATCATTGTCGTCCACTTATACCAACTAGAGTTAATATAGTGTTGTGACCTTAAGGGTAAGTATGCAATGTACATTTTCCTGTATATGCTTATATAAACTAATCCTAAGAAAATGAAACAAAAATTTTCACAAGCAAAGTTGCAATTTTAAATATTGGCATAAAAATAAAACTTATTCCCAATTTTATTAGTGCATGTTCTCTATCACTAGTATCACCATACTATACACTAGTATAGTATGGTGTGGTTAGTAGTGCGGTATTATGTGTGGTGTGGTGTGGTGTGGCATGGTGCGGTGTGGTGTGTGTGGTGTGCGTGATGAGATGTGTGGGTGCGTGGTGTTCCAGGAGTGCCTCGGTTTCCTCATAGGTAAGTTATTAATATGTATATTATACATTATTTATATATATATATATTAATTACGACAATTCTGTGAGTTGATACTTTCAGACGATCATCAAGACGAATGACACAATCTATGTTAATTTCATACAAGTTTCAAGCATGTTTTACTTAATATTTAAAAAGAAACTCTGAATTCTGCAATAACTGGTTATATTGCCAAATTAAGAGTTTCTCCTTATATAAATATTAATGTGGTTTAATGTGGTATCCGATAGTCTTTGACACTAAATTATCGTAGAATTCTGCTTAGTGCCAACTTAGATTCGGCAAATACTACCTAATGTGTATATCTGCGTTTCAAACAAAGGTTATTTAGCTGACCTGAAACCAAATTTAAAATTTGACAGACCACAGATTTGCTAAAACTCCTTGTGATAACAATTCTGATAAGAGTCGTTCAAAAGTTAATGCGTTTATTGCACCCGCATTATCTTGTTGACATCCATTATTGTAAATTAAATTAATATGGCACAAAATATTCACCATTTTATATCAATTAGCAATTTGATAGTTACGTGCTGTATGCACATATGTTGTCTTCTATAAAAAAAAATAAAGCGATCTCCCTATGGTTTTTGCCAGGCATGACTTTATTAGGTGAAGGTACTGAATTTTAAACAAATAACTTTCAGGACTTGCGTATACTGTTGTACCCTCTATTGTTACAGAAATTAATCGCGATCATGAGAAATTAATGGCATATTACTAAGTAAGTTTTACTCTGTAGGAAGGACAAACTTACACGAAAATGTACAACACTACGATAAGTACCTACCCGTATTCTTTTTTTATTATGGCTATCGGGAAAATAGTGACTTTTAGATGTATGAGGAAAAGATAAAGACTAAAGTAGGTAATATATGTAGTATTTTAATTGGGGAAGTTGGTTTCATATCACTTTATGGTTCCCAAACAATGACTTACTCTTTAGGTATAGTGGTAAATTCATATGTTAACTATTGGTCAGTAGGTACTTATGTCTACCAATTATCTGTTCAAAAATAGGTCATGAATAACTTGAATTGTAGAAAAAAAAAGAAGGTTGCACTTCGCGAGTGCCGGCAGAAGTGAAAACTTGAACATTAACGTTGTGCATTTTTGATATTTTGGAATGGTTAGGGAATAATTTCGCACGAATTGCATATGCATGCATTGAGGCATACATTTTCGCCGCGCGGTAGAAAGAGCTATTAATTCCTCTCCTACGCCGCGCCAGCGGTCTACTCTCCCTCCGGTCTCGTGTCCTGACGCGAGTTTAACATTTTTACCCATCCCAAAAAGTGCACAACGCCGCTAAAGAAGTTTTCACTTCAATAATTCTAGTCTGAACTCAGAAAATTATGTAGAAGGAAAAGTCTTAATTACTATAGTTTAGACTGGCCTGTTGGTCGAGTGGTTAGTAACCCTGACTGCTAAACCGGAGGTCGTGGGTTCGATTCCTACCCAGGACAAATCTTTGTGTGATGAGCATGATCATTTTTTCTGTGTCTGGTTGAAATTTGTCTAAAATATGTATGTATTTAGAAATATACAAGTATGTTTATCAGTTGTCTGGTTGCCATAGCACAGGCTCTGCCTAGTTTGGGATCGGATGACCGTGTGTGAGTTGTCCCAAGATATAGTATTATATTATATTACTATTGTCTCGTCCTATCCTTATGTATTTGGGGTCCGCGCAGTAGGTACGTCTTCTTGCCCCATACTTCTCTACTGGTCGTCATCGCAGTAGTAACATAAATCTGCGATCATCAATGACGTGACCCTGACCAGGCTCCCTAAGTTCAGCAATAGTTTTCTACAACAAATAGGTGTCCGAAGAGGCAGATGTTAAACGTCACAAAAACCTTGTTTACCGGCTTCGCAAATCATTAGCTCCATACAAAAAAAGTGTTTCGCACTGTCTGAAACAACCTTTCAGCGAGATCTACTTAGAAGAAATCATTTATTCGTTTAAGAGAATATTTTAATCATGGGATGGCTCTCTTGTTTATTCACCATCGTCAATAGTTAAAGCTACCTGTAACATTCCACATCACACGATGCAAATTCAATGAGTTCACTGGCGGGGCCAACTAGACGTGAAGCCAGATTCCTTCATGGGTTTGTTACAGCCACCACCCGCCTTACCAGCTTTCCAGCTGCCTCAAGATTCTACGAAATACAATAAAGCCAGCATCCTGTAGGTACTAAATCCCGGACCATTAAACTCACAGTTTACGGCTGGACCAGAATAAAGTGATAAAAATGGCGCACAACTCATCTATGTAATCAAAGTCTCATAAACAATAACGAAGTGGGTTCCTCTAAAAATAAATCGACACTGGTCATCCCTTTGTTTGAGAGTATGAATTTATCAAGCTAGAACATTGCTACAATCTACAGTGTCCTACAATCCACAGCGTGGCCTTCATGGGGGTTGGAGATGTCACATGTTTCGATTATTATTCGGTTCTAGAACATGCTGGTTCCTCACGATGTTATCCTTCAGCGTTTTGAGTGCGGGGTGATGTAACAAAATGCTCTCCTGGGTTTTGAACTCACGAAATATTGTGAAACTTATATTTGAAAAGAGTAACTATGGATTTTCTTGTCCGTTTTTCTCTATAAGAATCTACTTTTTGCGAATGGACAACTAGAGTCACTATAATATTTAAATTTCAAACTGTAAATTTCAAAAGTGCATTTTTATGGTCTAGTTGAAATAAATGAATTGACTTTGAATTTGACGACTTAAAACTAGTGAATAAATTGATGAAGATTTTTTGACAATAGCTTATTGTCACAATAAAATGATGGTCTTGATTGGCCGATACTGTGACTGTTTTTTTGTTTTTTTTTTTTGGACGGGGACCACTCGCAGTTCAGCACACTAAGGCTGGTTACTGCTTAACCTGACTATATATACAATAGAAAAAGTCTTTTGAACAGGAGCAGTCAATCAATATCTACACCATTGATTGATCGCCAACTTCCTTGCAATAATAAACAAATAACTGTTTGGTAAAAGGCATTTGTTATATCTTCATAGGACCAAGAGACCAGATCTATGTATGTGGAAGCCATAAATCTTTAACCTTAACTTTATTTATAATTAAAAAAAAAATATATAAATCTGCACATTGCACCCAAGCCAACTGCCTCTGATCTTTAACGTTCATTTAGATGAACGTTAAAGATCAAATAAAGTTAAGGTTAAAGATTTATGGCTTCCACATACATAGATCTGGTCTCTTGGTCCTATGAAGATATAACAAATGCCTTTTACCAAACAGTTATTTGTTTATTATTGCAAGGAAGTTGGCGATCAATCAATGGTGTAGATATTGATTGACTGCTCCTGTTCAAAAGACGTTTTCTATTGTACAAAACATGTTATAACTTAAACAAGGAACAATCCCCGTTTAACTTTAACAAGCCATTCATCACAGAATCACAGGTCATTGTTCATTGCACCTTAAACATTAAAATAGCCTGATTCCACCAAACTATTCTTTTCAAATAAATACGAGCTTCTCAATTACGCCGAATTCATGGTCAAATAACCTGACAAACTTGACACCGGCTGACATCATAACTAGCTACAGAGATTTATTGACAATACATCGACTTGGCATCAAAGTGCGAAGATGAGATTTAATGTGATTTGTGACGAAACAAGAGGCTAAAAGGTCAAAGGAATTCAGAGAACAGGGCCAAGGATTTGCTGTATCGTAGTAATACCAAGATATTGATGTAGTAACTTGAAAACCAAGATCCAAGCAAAATAGAAATAAAATTTACGTAGAACAGGCATGACCGGCTGAGTACCTTGATCATCATCATCATGATCATCAAAAGGCCTTGAACCAGTAGACATCCACAATTTAATTTAACAAGAAAGAAGTAGATGGAGTTCTTAACGTATACGTATCAAACTGAAAGAGCCGTGGAAATATGCAAAACAAAATAACTAACAGTAATTGAATATAGGGCAAGAAATTGGAGAACGAACCAGGCTCAAAACAATAACGAAACAGCTAAATCATCTTCAAGCAATTACTAGGAAAGCAGCAGAACTAAACTAAAACAATAATACACGTGGACGTCACGGGAACGTCGAACTTCAGGAAACGAGTTGTTTTTAAACACATTGTACCAAATATGAAGCGACTCATACATTCTGAACTAGCTGTTAAAATCACAGCCCATATGTTACGAATAAATCTTGGAGTGAAGCTCCTGTTTGTACTGTTACGCGCCAGAATTAATGTCGGGTACATAACGACATTAGTTACTACTAGCGCCATCTAGTATCGATTAGCAGAATTAGTAGAGTCAAGTACCTTCTAGACATTTCTATGCCAGAAAATTCTAGACTTCTCGATATCTGGTCAGTCGGCAGCGGTAGTTACGAGTACTTTCCAGATGTTTCGACAATAGAAGTTTCTAGAATTAACTGACCTATACATATAAGGAACGCGTAGTCCGCGACCGGGTTAAGCAGTACCTAACCAGCCTTTTTTTTTTTAAGGATGGGAAATCATCAAATGACTTCTTCCGCTCTAGGTGGAGCGGAAGGGCGTGTCAGACTCTTACTGACTAAAAAACCCATCCGTGTTCCTTCTAAAGCCGTTTGTGTTCCAGGGCCGCGGTGACTCTTTCGAACAAATTCCGTAACCCTGGACCTAACCAGCCTTAGTGTGAACTGCGAGTGGTCACCGTCCAAATAAAAAAAAAAACTCGTATCGCAAATCCAATACTGCCCCAGTATTGGATTTGTGATACAAACGAATACTTCGGAAGTGATCTGCAAGTGCAGTATAATAAAGTGATCAATAGTTAAGTTGTGTTTTATAATTAGTGAGTATAAAGTTGTATTTAAATTGTTGTGAGTATATATATAGTGTTGTTAAAGTGTCATTTTAGTTATTTAATCGGCTGTTTTTATTGTCACGAACCCCAAGCTCGTAACAGTACTATTATGACTAACATGATTGGGCTCATCGTCACACTAACAATCACAGGTGGTGCAGATTGATTTGCGAAATTATTTTATGATCTTAATCATCACAATACTGAAACTCGAAGGCGATTGTCGAAATATCAATAACACGAGTATATGGGATTGACAAACAATGTCGAAATGTCACGTGAAATAATTAAATACTTAACATGAATTATTGGTAATTTAAAAACCTTAAGTAATAGGATATAAAATATAAAATGATTCAAAATAAAGTAAATTATTCAATTTACTAAATTAAACTATTTAACTAAATTAAATTAATGTTTAAGCGCTCTTCCTCTCTCTATTTATTTAAAAATTTGCTGTGCCCGACTGGGTCCATAATTGTTTCCATTATTTTCAATTCACCACCTGTATGTGTACATTAAGGATTGCAATAAAATATTTGAGATTTGATCTATTCGTCGTATTTTGGCATTTCGACAATTACATTCGCATAAACGCTCCTAAAGGTTCGGCTACACGCTCAATCTTGCTTGCGCAAACAGTTTGTGCAAACCATTGGCGCAAAAACTGCACGGTGTGCTAGCTATTTGTTTTGCCGTCTTAACGCACATGTTTGCTTGCACTAACAAGAATTGGTGCAAATAAGATTGAGCGTGTATCCAGGCCATAATTATTTCCAGCCTGGAATACATGGGAGAACTAGAAGAATGACGATCGCTTAGCACAACGATGCTTTTATATACAAATTATTCTATTTGTATTTCTGTAAAACTTAGGGTATCTAATTTACTCTTTTGGCCATTAGCGACAGGCACCTCCTTATATGTAATTAATTGTCTATGATTGGGCCACCAAGAAAATTTTATCAGTAATATTTTTTTCCTATCACGATGTAAAGCTGCAATTCTCACCTTAAAATAAGAGTGTATCCTGTACATCTGTCGGTGGTCCTTCACAGGATGCAGGGTGATGGCTCGGTGCACCTCTCTGTTCTTCAGCCTGCCGGTGTACGCCAGGTTCCCGCTGCCGTTGTGGTGCAGGATCGTTTGCATCTGGAAAATGCAAGAAAAACTTATGATGAACTTGATATTACTACAAGCAATATTTCGGGGTGAAAGGTTCAAGAGGGGTGGTGAGAAATCATCTTAATATTGATAAAGATAAGATCTTCCCATACCCTAAATAAACATCATCATCATTATCATCTGCCTAGCCTTGTCCCAGCTATATTGGGGTCGGCTTCCAATCAAAGTCGAAGCATTTATTTCAAATAAACCATTATCAGGTACTTTTGAAATGTCAAAGTCAGTCCGTCAAAAACATGAATCTAACCGGATTCAACTGAATACCAGTATTTTACGTGGAGCGGCTGCCTACCAGACCTCCACACCCCATTAACTGGGTAATACGGTACTTCTTGGCAAGACTGGTACCCTAAATAATATGGATCAGAAATATAATCAGGGCCCTAATCCGCTTTCCACAATTTATTTATTATCTACTTTTTTTGCACACCAAAAGTCAAATACAAAAGAAAATTTAAAACTAAACACATACAATAGGCGGCTGTATCGCATTCCACCATGTATCTAAATTAGAAAAGATTGAGGTCCTAGGAGAAAACAGAATGAGAAGACATTGCAAAAAGTATTTAAACATTTTCGAAATTAACCATGCATTTTTGCTAGGTCATGAATGGATAATAATTCAAACGGCAAATTCCTTTACGCGGGCCTTGACAACATCGAATGTCTTAGGCAAAGGTAAGCGCTAAACAGCCTTGTTTTGGCGGGATAATCTCTTAAGCAAACTGACCGACAAACTGTTTACAAACTTGAGATTTATTTTGAAAATATATCTGAAAAATATCGTCTTAAAATTAACGATATTTGAAACTCACTCATAATTTAGTGTTTCGTTCGCGTCGTGGCTTTTTGTAATTACCATAACGCTTTGTGGTTTCGCCAAGAAAGCTTCGACACAAATTTCTCTTGTAGCCTTTATGCAGTAATCTCAACTACAAGTACTTAACTATTCATACTCAATCCAACTAAGTACGTACATCCACAAACAAAATACATAGAAATATTATAGACAGTTTTTTTTTTTGTTCATATTTTGTAAAAGGTGATCTCTGGTAGTGCCAAAAGCTACGATCGGTAAATTCGGGGCGGGAAAATTCACGGTTCCTGTGGGGTAGGCCACTTGGACCAAGCTGAAGCAAGATTTTTTATAATTCTCTTGACACGAACATTCCGGGGTGAATAAGAGCCTTTTCGGTATATAGATTGCCATTTGTTCCAAAACGTTGATCTCCGATATTATGCAGAATGGACATGAACCTTCAAAGATCATTAATTAAATCCGAATAATTTGTAAACTGCACAATTATGCAGCTCAGCAAAGCTACGATCGGTAAATTCGGGGCGGGAAAATTCACGGTTCCTGTGGGGTAGGCCACTTGGACCAAGCTGAAGCAAGATTTTTTATAATTCTCTTGACACGAACATTCCGGGGTGAATAAGAGCCTTTTCGGTATATAGATTGCCATTTGTTCCAAAACGTTGATCTCCGATATTATGCAGAATGGACATGAACCTTCAAAGATCATTAATTAAATCCGAATAATTTGTAAACTGCACAATTATGCAGCTCAGCAAAGCTACGATCGGTAAATTCGGGGCGGGAAAATTCACGGTTCCTGTGGGGTAGGCCACTTGGACCAAGCTGAAGCAAGATTTTTTATAATTCTCTTGACACGAACATTCCGGGGTGAATAAGAGCCTTTTCGGTATATAGATTGCCATTTGTTCCAAAACGTTGATCTCCGATATTATGCAGAATGGACATGAACCTTCAAAGATCATTAATTAAATCCGAATAATTTGTAAACTGCACAATTATGCAGCTCAGGATGGTCTGTGACCCCCAAACTAGACATTTGTCTGTATCTTGGGGATCACTATGGGCGTGCACTAGGCTACAGTAAGGGTAGGCCAGCCCATAAACAATGCCAAAAAAAAAAACTCACCACATTATTCTGGGTTGAAATCACGATGCGAATTTTCGTTATATATTTTTTTGGCACTATGTATGGGCTGGCCTACCCTTACTGTAACCTACTGTACGCGCATGGGATCAGAAATGTATAATAACAACTTCTTCCTCAAACGCAAGATCTAACGAATAAGAATTAACGAAATTTTTAAAAGACGCCGCTCGACACTGCAAACCATCTTATCTATCTATTTGAATAACAAATCTAGCAGTTCGTGGAACAAAAACAAATGACTAATAGCTACGTCCGTTGCGTTTCTCGTTTTGGAGGAAACAGCGTGTTCTGAGTAACAACTTATATTACGGAACACGCACAAATGCTAACAGCTGGTATAGACAGCAGAAAACCAATAAAATCTTTAAGTAAAGATACTGTGCAATCAAAATAATATAGGGACGTTACCCTCATAACTCGTATTAGTGTACCTATGACTAATAATAATACTGTATACGAAAAATGAAATTAGGCGCATTGAGTTTCAGACAAAGTCCGACTTAATTTTATCTATTCACACATTTGTATCCGTCTCTTTCTAAAAGTCGATGTATCTATAAAGCCCGGATAGATCTTACACCTTATTTTGCAGCATGTATCAGGAAAAGATTTTTTTTTTTGCCAATGTCACGTTGTGACTTCAACCAAAGTTATTTTCCAGCTTATCTTAATTTACATAATTTGTGTGATTGAAATACTAATGACTGTTATTTTGTTCTAAGACAGAAAACTTAACAGTAAAACATTACCTTTCTTCTCGGGCAATCGGGTAAAAATACTACGTACCTATCTATCAGCTAATCGGCTTGTATCAAAGGCACATGTACGGAGCACCGATGACAGGTTAAAAGTCACGACCCTTGATAACCAGCAATCTAATTAAATGTGCTCTAACTTTATAGCGATAGATATTATCTTTTAATAACTTGTCGCAGTTCAATCAGACAGTATTTATGTACATAGGTGATACTTCACGGAGCAAATACAGGATGTTTCAGAAGTGCTGGTCATATTTCAGGGTGATGTTCTGTGGCTGATATCCATTAAGGAAAAAAAACCGGCCAAGTTCGAGTCGGACTCGCGCACGAAGGGTTCCGTCATCTATAAAAACGGCAAAAAATTGATTAATTGAATAATTAAATATTTGTTTTATTTTAATTTAAATTTTTGTTTTATTTTAATTTTAAATATTTGTTTTATTTTTATTTCATTATTTTTATTTTTAAAGTGAATATGTAACTTAAGTAATTTCTTCGGAACTTTTTAGTCCTTTCTTGTGGTCTATCTTTTATATTTTTTCCTTAATGTAGGTATATCAGCACCCAACATAACCACCCTTTATATGTAGGTAGGGATGATCTCGAACCTTGCCTCAAAATGCTTAGTTAAAGAGATTTGGACTGCGTTAACAAACATACAAACTCACATACACAAACAGCCAGACCCGAAACTATCTGTAGGCCATACAAATATTTGATCCGTGCGGGAATCGAACCCGCGACACGAGCCCGGCAGCCAATCGCTCAACCACTGAGCCAACCGTGTCGACAACAGTTTCCGCCATTTGCCCATTTTTCGGATTTAGGAATTTTCATGCAGATTATTCCTAAATAACATGAATTGCAGCGTTCTTCGTGTAGTACTCGTGTACTTCTAAACTGATAACAAAAAAATAAGTATTCATTACGACAAAATGTTTTGGATTACAAAAATGTGACCCTAAAAAAATCTATGTCAATAATGGGTGCCAAAAATTCCTAATCAACGCACAGTCACGCATTTAGTGAGCGATAACAGTTCACCTACTATAGTAAATTGTTCTGACCCAGAGAAAGGATTGTAGCAACATCGATAATACTCGATAGTTCGATACTCGTGCTATAGACAAATTAATTAAAACAAATATAGAATTTATCAGCAGCGATAACGCGGCTCTATTTTCAATACACGTCAGGATTGCCTGTTTGATATTTGATTGTATTTAGCGCCATGATAATGCGTACAAAATATCAGAACTATTGATGCGGTAGAAAGAATGAAAGAAAACTTTTTAGATTTAAGATTTATTAAAATACTAACTACAATGGCATCAACTAGAAATGGGTAAGTATACTTATTTAATGAATTAAGGAAGTGGCATCAATGACAGAAAAGTATTGATATAGACAAGGCCACGCAATGAATATGGAGGAGCTGAAACGCATGTGATCAAAAGGTATACAAATATAAATGTGGATGGATGTAGAGGAAGAGAGAATGCAAATGACATGAATGAAAAGGGAGTTAACCATCGCACCACAGTGTTGATTATTGTGTAAGGAGAAAACGTGTTGCGACAACCCCAAGTAACATGGGACAAGGGCAGGGAGATGATGAAGATGGTCTCAATCTATGTTGAGGCAGTAATTTGTTAAAAATGTGTACTGTCCTTTAGTTTGCCATGTGTTATTACTTCCCAGAATTTGATCCTTAGTAACGACACTTTCGGATAGTATAATAATACAGGATGTGTTTTTTTATCAAATCAACTGATTCGGTGCCTGACTAGGAATACCGATTTTTCAAAAATCCAATTATGCAGTTTTAGTTTTCATCAAAATCGGGCTCGAGACTCCTTTCAGTATTTTTCGATATTCGTCATAGTTTCGGATTTGGCCATCCACGCACGCTTTAAAACATTCACCCTGAATTTAGTTTGTGACGAGTAGTTGTTTTATTTTTTATTTGGAAGTCAGTTGTATCTTTTCGTAAACAAGTTTTTTATTTTTTACTTTTTAGTACCCCACACCTAACAAAACCACTGGCAAGTCACAGAAAAGCAAAACACGTAATTTCGTCTACTTGGATGATATATAATTTCCTATTTCCTCCAGCTATTTTGATTTAAAAACCAAAGTACTCAACCGATGTTGAAGAATTTTTAAATCGGTTCATATATTACGGAGATATGAGGTAACAAACATCAAAAAAAAATACAACCGAATTGAAAACCTCCTCCTTTTTTTGAAGTCGGTTAAAAAGAAGATTTCTGTCGAACTATTTATCCAACACAGGTTCCAAACTGAATATAAATTTCATAGGGTAACTTCACAGTTATTATTTACCGGTATCCCAAGATACCGAAGCTAACAACATCGACATAGATCGCCTATACTCCAGACGGACCAGGAATTGATACGAAGCAGTAATTCAAGCTCACGACTGCCCGCAGGCTAATATCAGACAGAAATGTTCACTGTTATTCAACTTGACAGTCGGGATTCCCTTATGTAGGAAAAGTTGGCTAAGTTATGCTTTAAGTGATAATCCTGATATTTTCATCATTCTAATACAATATATATGTACTTGCGAAAATTATAAAAGCGAAAGTAACTCGGGCTATTGTGATAAATATCTTAGCAGACAGGTAGACCATGTTGTGGTACATGTCTACTCCGAGAGTAAATTTCTTTGGGATAATTTTCAACAAACACGAGGGCGAAGCTGTTGTCAGAAACTAGAATGTATTTGATCATTTAATTCCATACAATATAAGCCTGAACCAAACTGTGTAGCATTGATAGAGAGGACTCAAAATCAAAGTTATTTATGAGTGTCATTTTAGGAGATATGTACATTTAGGTCAGCCGTCAGGGTTTAGTTTTCTGGGTAAGCTCGCTCCATCGTCGACTTTGTCTCTGTCATCTATGACCTAGACTAGAGTCAAGAGCAAACCCATATTAAATAAAAAAAAGCCGCAGTTCGTCTGACGTGCCTTCGTTTTAGCTTCTGACTAGCATTTCTTAAATCAAAGCTCTCTACAATCAGAAAGCTATGTTTTTTTTCATAACAACGACCAAAAAAATTATAAGCGCCAGAAATAATTTAAACTCAAAGGCTACAGAAAAATGATGCACTTACGCCAAAACACATACTCAAACAGTTGCAAAACGAAATCATAAATCTCCAAAACATCAATGCATAGCATAACAAATCCAGACAAACCACTTCCCTGAGTAAATATTTCAAGCATTTTGCAAAAAATCTACACTGCATACTAAACACTGCATTCCTCTCACATCGCCAGCTCAAAAAATAAATAACGTAAATGTACTAAACTACTCAAAATATTTACGAACATAACCGTACAAAATATCCTTGAAGCGATATTGCGTCAGCAGAAAAAAAATATCGATTACTTGAAAACTAAATGGTTTTTCGTGCAAACAATGTGATAATAGGAATTTTAAAAGGCATCTGTTTCGTGTCTAGGTAATACGTTGACCTAGATTTAGAAGAATGTGAGTAAATCACTGCACCTACGCTGGTATTTGGTTCACTAGGTGCTGACAACTTAGAACCATTGACTGACTGCGGGAGTTGTAAATGGAGTTGAATGAAGTTCATTTTCAACGTTATTTCAATTCACTGTCCTGCATGTTACGTAACCAATGTTTTATGTTTTAAACGCTCGTTTCCTATTTTTTTTTCAGAGAATTACGCAGTTAGTTTAATACTGCCGAATTTCAAAAAACTACAACAGTATAGGGGTATGCGGAACAGAGAGTAAAGTCCCGCATACCTCCACTGAAAATGGGAGCATCCTCCGAACCAGACGGTTGTTGTCTGGTGAGCAACTGCCCGATAGTTGATATTCGGACTGTTGTACATACATATGTATATATGTCAAATCGCACGGAGAACTTTGCTTGCGCGATACAGGATTTCGTTATTAGTTCGTCGTAGATGGCGCTGCGGTTTTTTTGTTGCCGTACAAATTTCGCTTCTTTGTTTTTCATGTGGTGGCACTGATGCCGCTACAACAGGTTTAATCATGGTTTAATACTCAATATTGATAAATAAAAAACGAAGATTATAAAATAGTTTTAAAACTAAGTAGCCGATTCCGATTTTTCCTCGGGGCATTTCCAGAGACTTCCTTCTAGGCTAGGCCTAGCCTAGCAGGAAGTCTCTGGAAATGCTTTTACATTTTATTTTCAATGAAAACTAGCCTTAATTTTCTTTATTATTTTAATAAATTTATTCTTAAAATTATTCTTAGTGTCTATAGATTTGAACAAACAATCCGCTAACTAGTATTTTAACTAACCGTGAAGTTATTTTTTATGAATAAGCCTGTTTATGTGATAAAGGTAGGTTTCTCCTTGTCAAACTGTTCTAAAGACGCAGAGTGCGCAATAATCGGCATTATACCACAACATCGAGTATTGAACTTACATAGTTCAACCAATGAAGTAGGTAATGCCAATGTAAGTGAATAACATTATAAAAAGTAATAAGAATTTAAATTAGCATTAATATGGATAGCAGTTATTGCAGAGGCATTGAATGCTTTAAAAGTAAATAATAGACATGATGATAGTACAAGACTTATTGAAACTTGAATCAGTAGAAGGAAGGCAAGATCGGAACTCATCATCGCCTAAAAATTCATGCGTATTTCCAGACCTATGGCACATGCATACAAAGAGCTAGATTAGTCTGTCTGCTTAAAACAAGTTAGGATACTAATTCAAGATTTAGACAAGGCTGATTAGATTTTTTTTTTGATTTGGCTTAGTACTAGTTCAGATCTCTATGGTTCTGAAATTCTTAAATGGGGAAAATAAACACCATGCATGACACAGTAACACAGGTTGAGTTTTTGAAGTAGGCGTGTATGCTTAATTCGCAACTATGAAGAATGGCGAAAGATACTCAAAAGAAACTCGCGCTAGATTTTGATGAAAACTAAAAATGCATCTTTGGATTTTTGGAAAATCAATATTATATTGTATGAATGAAAGACATTATTTTCTTTAAATATGAATTAAGTTAATTTAATACTATAATATTTTTAAATAATTAATTAAAAACGTTTTCATGTCATTACTTCCAAGAGTCAGATCCTCATTAGCGACACTAATGGATAGTTTTCCAAAAATTTAGGTTTCGATTCCTGACGAAAATCAGGCCCGAGATTCGTTTGGAGTATTTTTAGCTATTCCTCATAGCTTTCTGCAAGAGTTATAAAGCAAGAGGAAGGAAGAGGAAACAGGTTTTGTAATTATGTATCATCATCAAATCATCTCATCTGTGTAACACAATTAAGAGGAAAGTGTCGTCAAGCAACGAGATATACACGCAGATTCGTACCTACTGGAACAAATTGCTGACTGAGCCGAGCGAAAGTGCGCTGAGAACAACAATCTAACTGTTTTAATAATTGAATTAAACGTACTAATGCGGTACATTCTCGATTTTATACTGTTTCCAGTTGAAAATAATGTACGAGTATTTAAAGATTTTGTGTGTATGTGTATTGTGGTAAAGACGATTTCAGAATTGTGGTACTGAAGGATGGGGAAATCAGTTTGAAGTGATCTAAATAGACTACGCTTTATGAAGGCCTACGAACCGAAGACACCAGTGGATTAAGGGAGAAACGTAAAAGGATAAGTTTTCCGATAGAGTTCAGAAACAAATATATGGAAAATCATATAGCAATATACCGAATTAATTAGGGTGCAATCAGCACGGACATCGAATATAAGCCCAATCACAACAACTGATAACAACAAACATAAGAAGTCAATTTAGTTTATGAATTTAAATTCTACCTGATCGATGGATCTATTTTTAGCCAAAGACCACACAAAACCAAAGAAAAGTTTTTGCCGCAAACGAACGAAGATGGAACAACGACAGCACACGAATCAAAACATAATTTAGCAAAAATTGAATTCTCAAGCAAACGAACGAGCTGGTTCGTCGCGACTAGTTTTTGTGAAGGCATTGTGTGTAAATACGGACATCAGTCTTTGTCGGCCTTTGTCACGGCACCCACTTTCTTTGGAAATAACTGTTTTATTGTCTAGATTTTGATTTGTGTCTTTGGGTTTTGGTTGGGCTGCTTCTTCTTCTCTTGGGTCAGTTGTTGTGGTAGAAACATTAGTCTGTCGCCTATTTTTATCATTAATGTCTTTCTGTGAGCCTTAGGAGGTAGCTATAATAAAAATCATAGGGATTGTGATAATCACCTTTCTCGGTAACAAGATTGACAATGAATTGAAGCTCTGAAAGGATGTTTAAAAGGACCTTAGCACTACCAATTTTTCAGTGTCAGAGTGATCCGGTCTTTGCAATTAATCAATCAACTCAACATCACAGTCTACTGCTAGGCAAATGCCTATCCTAACCCTAATTTAATGTGTATACTCTGCAAACAATCTGTTCCTTTTCCTACACCGACAAAAAGAGAGGGGTTGCCCTTATTCTAGGAAAACATGACGTTATACAATGATACCACCAGTAAACTGACTGTGTGAATAAAAACAATTAACTAATTGTACTCTCAGAGGCTCGGCACGATAGATGTCGAGTAATGACGAGTAATCCAGTTGACCCATTAATTGTGTTGTGAGGTTCTCTGAATGACTACATTGAACCCTTGATTGTGGTGACACGGGATCAACAACTTCCTTTATATATAACAAAATACTTGCGTTGAATCGTAATGTATGGAACTTGAAGATTGTTGATCTGAAGGAGATTACCTATCTCCTCAAGGTGAAATTAATATAAAAGAAGTAAAAGAGTGGCATCAAGGGGCGGATTGCGGCAAAGAAAGAATTGGAAGACAGGTATTTATAGCAATAGATATTATGACTTAGCAACAACAATCAACCAATGGGTCTTCAGTGATAAAAGGACTTGTCTCCCTTCAGCAGGTAGATTTCTAATACACCTTCTTAATAAACATGTAAATTTATCAAACGTTGGTAAGTCAACGTGAAGTAGGCTTCACAAGACTGTCATGTTTAAAATTTCTCAGCAATCTCATCCACACACCTTTTAAGATACATTAGGAACGAATCATTAATCTTATTAGAAATTTCCCGTCTCCATCAACTCGGTGCACTTGTTAATAGAATCTCGTTGTGATAAAAACGAGTGAAGTTGCCGTACTTTCTCGCTGCGGCCACCAACCGGTCCAGGCGCCCTATATACATGTGAATGTTGAGACCTAAGATATGACTTTATAACGAGAATGTGAAGGACGAAGCGAATGGATACCTGATGTGATTCATTTGAAAGGAAATTAGCTTATAACCGCTTATTTAGTACTAGGGAAGCTACATACATTAAAATTGCATATCTAAAGTGTACAGAAAACGACCGCTGGTATGAGATAGGTTTGTACCTTATTTGTAAAGCTCGACCCAATGGGGAAGCCCATAATTGGCAGAGGTTGTTTCCAGGTGACAATAAAATCTGCACTGCAAACCAAAGTGTCAATGTCCAACAAAAAATATTCCCATTGCCAGATCACTTAAAAACCAATACAGACATTGCCAAAATCAAATAAATAAGCCACAATCGAATCCTATCGGTGAACATTTAACAATTGTCGGAACAGTTAAACGACCTCTTAAACTAAAGGAACGGTACACTATCCATCAATTTACTTAATAAAAACTGTTTTATATCCAATAAAATCGTTTGCTGAATGACGCGATTCTACAAACAGATGCGACTTGATTTGAGACTGTGAAATTACGAGCATTGTCCTCTATCGACCTTATTTGAGAATCATTTCGTCTCGCCGAATGATGGGGGCTTTGTAAAGAGAAATTGAGTTGTTTGGGTATAATACAGAGTTTCAACTTCCATAGGGGTGTATTTAAAGAGCCTGCATGAGCGATGGCGATGATACTTGTGTTCGAGTACGTCCTGCGCATACAACACAACCTCAGACATAATACCACCCTTACGAATCGGCTAAACATATTATTACAAGGAAAGGGACATTTTCTATGGACTAGATTAGTTAGTAGCTAGTCAGTGCTGCTAAAACACAGCAACAGTCTTGAAGTACTTGAAATTAAAACGGGCTGTTAACAGCAGTGGCTGGACCTGCTGGTCGATTCTGAAGATTTTGAAAAGATAGCTGAAGTGGGCCGTCATTCCAATTGATTCTAGATTTTGACAGCTTACTACCTAAGCTACCTAAGCTTCACCTAAGCTATCATCGGTAGGATTGTTCTTGATTAATTAAAACAACAGCCTAAATTTAGTTAACAACCAAAACCGACAGTTTCTCCGTAGTAGCCTTTGTTGAGCTCATCTACTCATCTATACGGATTAAATACGTCATCCTTATCAACCAGTCCTACGTCACTGTTCTAACAATCACTTCCTATTTCTAGATAGTATAACTATTGTAACAGTTCTTTATCTCCGATGTTCCTGACAGCTGTGCCCGACTTTACGTTATCTTTAATATGTTCTACATTCACAAAATTCATAAAGTCTAGAATATCCACAAGATAGTTTGATTAGACGTTGCTAGGTTTCATTTGTACCATAGGCATAACGTAGTGAAACAATTACAGTACAACGTCTAATTTGATAAATATTTCTTTATGTTGTGACATTTACAGATCACAATGCTTTTCCTTATTGTTTCAATTTCGTCACATATTTTTTAACGCGATCTGATCAATTTTGTTACAAAGATATGAATCGGTTCTTTAATCGCACATGTTCTCCTTTTGTGGTCGGCACGTGCACTCAGTCCCAAACAACTGTCATCATCTAGTTAGTGAGTGATGACAACTGATTCATGCGCTACAATTTATTTCTTCGAAATGGCTGAAATAACAGCATCTGTCGTTTGCACCCGATCGTCATTGGTTAGCTTAGTTTCATCTAAATCTGTTCTTATAGTACATTAGAGCATTTGATTGATTGCTGCGTAGGAGTCAGAATTTTGTTTTATTTTTCACTTCATTGCACCGTTAAATATTTACTACTTTATCTTTTAGGTAAATCATAATCAATCCTAACACCTACTGCATGAAACAATACATAATATGCTTTATCATGAAACATATAAAATGTGTTTTGTTAGCTAAACAAACATTTTATTTCTAAGTTAACGTTGACAACTAGTTCTGAATGAGTTAAGTCGTCGATCATGTTAAAACATGACAATTTAACAATAAACTACATGCCTGTGAACAGTTATCTTTAGGAACCTAACCTTTCATTTTCGATCAACGAGTTAGTTTCGATCGAAAATCAGTCGCATCCTTGACTGACAGTATCTTATCTATTGATAAGTTTATATGTCCAAAAGCGGTGCTAATATAAATCGTAGTAAGTATTCTTTCTATGTACACCTACCATCTACTTGATTTAATACCAATACGTGACGAGCTGGTTACGACAGACTACTTCGATATTACAACCTTTTTATGACTTTAGTAAAATAATGTATGGTAAATAGATAATTGCTATCGTCTACCATTAGCATTACTATGACAAACATTTTTTTTAATTCATTAAAATTAAATTTAAATATCATTCAAAATAATCGAACTCTATAATAACAGTAGTCTCTGTAGCAATAATAGTCTCCAGTTCTGCATCTTTAACATCATGGAAACCCATTTCTAACTAACATACTGATCACAGACTTTCCGATCAATCGCAAGGTCGTGAGAAAGCATTTCCATAACCACCAGGACCTGTCTGTTCAGTTCGATCACTTAACATACAGATTCCAATATGGACCACATAGCATACCAAGTGCACTGCACAGTTTAATCAACCACGACTGAGAAAAGATTATCCGTGTGAAATGTTTGGTGGCAAGCTATCAACAGAATACAAATGTGTCTCACAATGGAGGATTACTTTGTCGACTAGTAATAAAACCAGAGATTTATATCGAGAAAATACCTAATGCTAAAACCGTGATCGATTTAATACTGGAGCAAGATATAAAGATTTTGATAAGGTTAAAGGACCCTGGACCCGGATTAAAGAAAGAAGAATAAAGAAAAGTAGTTTGTTTGGCACACACAGACACACACAATATATAAGGAAACTTAACTTTAAAACAATTACATTGTGTGCCCCGCAACTGCGCCAAATAGGTCCAGTCAGCAAAATGCCAGATAACTAGTAGTTCCCTGACGCTGGTTTTCAACTGAACCTTATGTTGAAGTCATGATGATGGATGACATAAGGTCTAGAAGTATAGACTACAAATCTCACAAAGTATTCAGACAAAACTTTGATAGAGAAGTGACATATAGTAAATTACGATAAGGATTTAATAACAATGGGCGGTACTCTTTATTGAACGGTGTAGACACCTTTTTTTTAACGATGGGAAATCATCAAATGACTCTAACTGACTAAAACCCATCCGTGTTCCTCCAAATGCCCTTCCACCGCCGCGGCGAGTTTTTCGAACAAATTCCGCGATCGGTGTAGACACCTGCGATCACAAATTCAGCTAAAAATCCTAATGATAAATACCATTACACGTAAAAGTTCAGCAATCATTGCTATCTTACGAGTATGGAACTGTTAATGTTAACAGACCTGTTAAGTACTTAGGAGGTATGACGGCACGCCTTATTTGAACAAGATATCGCAAATGCAAACTGCAAGCAAGAACATGTTAAAAGGGCCACTCTTAAATGTGAAAATTTGAGATACCTACAGGTAAAGGTATCGTGAAATAAATGAAATACACAGATATACGATAAAAATGTCTGAGGTATTCAACCATGACTTCTTACAAAGTAAATATACAAAGCTCTTGATGAAGCAGAGATGACACAGACATGTACATTTGTTTAGGATTGATGATGACATCAACCATTGAAAAGTCAACGACATTTTAGTCATTGCAATAACTTGAAAATTTAGGACAATTTTGGCTTCTCCGAAACGAACTCTATGAGGAATAAGCTCATCAATCCACGATAATATAAAAATCTAGCTAATCAAGAAGAAAATAAGGCTGACCATAGAGAAAATGAGGCCATAGAGCCTTCACAAAATGTCATTCCATCAGTGATTAAGATTGACAAAAGTCCAAAATATATTTGGGATTACCCACGTAACATATCCATATCGCATATCAATCCAAGAAAGAAAGAAGGAAAGAAAGAAATTTTATTTACTCAAACATGTGTATACAAAACAGAATTAAAATAATACATGCATGCAAGATATTAAATAAGACTGGTTCACGACATGTCTGCCATTTGTCATGAGGTGCAAATATCTTAGGTACTTACAAGTATTATGATTGAATCAATGATTTTTACATTTTACATTAAATATTACAGTTAAACAAATTATTATATTCAATCTTTTACATCATCCAATTATTTATCTTCTGACCTCATCATAATATACATACATGTCAAAAGACGGTCACGGCAATGCCTCTACTTAAGCCGTCGGCGCCAATTTGCCGGCAATGGAAGAACAACGGCTTGAAAGGAAGCACCCATTTGGACCCCTGCAGTGTGCTGTGTAATTGAGGATCGCACGCGAGGATATGTCAATCTTGGAGAACAAGCCGGACCTGACTGTCTTTACTTCCCGATTACAGTCCTTGAATGACGGTCCTCTTGAAATAATTTGAGGAGTTACGTTTCTGGTTGAGGAGTCAGGAAGGGAGCGATTTAATTTTTGTAGTCAGCAGTGTACCAGGACTCTTCCTTTTGAGAAATTTATTAAAACAGTGATTGCTTTCAACATCTAATAAGTTCTGAGATCATTACATACAAATTCTGCTCCATTTTTTTATTTCATCTGGTAGACTAACAGACAATTCTTACAGACAAAGTATACAAACATACTCGATAGATTCCTGAACTTATCCAAGAATATCCATAAGTAGAAAACTTACATTATTAAGTTTTCAAGTGCCTGTTAAGCTAATGACTGATGTAAGTGGCGTGGAGTGTTTACAACAAGTGAACTTATCGATCACTAATGATTCGGAGGCATGTTCAATTGAACACTCTTCAAATAGTTTGCGACATTGACAGAAGACAAATGAACACTAATCCCGAACAGATGTTATGATTTTTTCTTACGAATGTTATTTTTAGGGTTCCGTACCCAAAGTGTAATACGGGACCCTATTATTAAGACTCCGCTGTCCGTCTGTCTGTCCGTCTGTCACCAGGCTGTATCTCATGAACCGTGATAGTTAGACAGTTGAAATTTCCACAGATGATATATTTCTGTTCCCGGTATAACAACAAATACTAAAAAACAGAAGAAAATAAATCTTAATTTTTATATATATAAATTTCTTGGGTACGTGTGTATGTCACTGAACTGAACTCCTAAACGGCTGGACCGATGTTGATGAAATTTTTTTGTGTGTGTTCAGGGGATTCAAGAATGGTTTAGATTCAGAATTGGACCCGATAGGTGGCGCTGCAATAAATTTCTATAATTTTTCGTCATCCACAAAGCAAACATTCGTACAGGACAACGTCTGTCGGGACCGCTAGTATATATATATATATATACATACAACAGACATGATTTTTTTGCCGTTTTTATAGATAATGGTACGGAATCCTTCGTGCGCGAGTTCGACTCGCACTTGGCCAATTTTTTTAATTGATAGGCTTGCCTTTCACCACAATCTCACCTAATGGAAAGCCATGGTGTGGTCCATGATGGACCACGCTTGCCCCGAAGTAACCCTATTCACTCTTGACTAAAAGATCCCCAGGTTGTAACTAAAAACACAGATAGTGTGTTGTTGGAAATATCAATGAACAAATTAATTACAATCAAGAGGATTAGTGTAGATACTCAAAAAGCTGTTAAATAAGAAATAACAGCCAAGTTTAAGAAGGTACTTAACCCAAAGATAGCCTCAAAAGCTTCCGCGGTGTGTTCTCTAGAGCCATTTGAGCTAAAATTACCCAAGTAATGGGAAGCTGCTGACTCATTCCCCATTAACACTCCTATGTAGCTAGTTTACCACATTTAACTCTTAACGTAGGGCTTTTACATGTGGGAGAATTTTAGTGGGATTCTTATGGTTCAGAGGTAAAAGTAAGATAAAGTGTCGACCGCAAGATCAATCCTCATTTCTCAGAAAATTCTAAAGTACGGATGAGAGGTTTAGGTATGACGCATTTTTGCGGTTAGGAATCCCAGAACAACAATTTGCTTGGGATGGATAAAGTGCGAGGTGGCAGGCGGGCCGGCACCAGCCGGGGATTACGGAAGTCGCATCCGTTCCCGCGATCCCCGGCGTAGGTGGGAGATGGAACACCGGGGTGGTTTTAGTCAGTAAGAGTCTGACAGACCCATCCGCCCGCCCCAGGGCGAAGGACATCCATGAAGATTTCCCCCGAGATAAAAAAAAATAAATAAAAAAATTGGCATGGATAAAGTAACATTAGGTAGATGTTATGATGAAGATTCATATTATTGAACTTACATCTGAACTAGTATATTGGTTGTGTGATTGTGTATGCCTACCCGACTTGACCCGATTTGCCGATAACTTGGGTTTTACAAAGTAGACACAAAGTGTACAACAAGAATTTTACCACAAGAGATAGGCAAACAATACCAAATAGTTCCGGTACATAAAAATACCATTTTATTTAAGTGGGTTATCTATTTACAACCACTATTATAATTTAGTAACAATTAAATTAACGACCTCGTAGATTTTTAGATAAAGTTTAGTGTTTTTTTAAACACGTTTCCTTAACTTTAAAATTTATTGGTAAATCAAACAATGTAATCATGAAATTCCAAAGTATATCAAGAAACAGTGTTAGTAGATACATGTAATACACATACACATGTATTATTCTTCTTTTTTATTATTAACAGGCTCGTGTTTGACCACATTCTCACCTGATGGTGAGCGATGATGAAGAATGAAGGAAAGGTAATTAAATAAATAATTAAATCTTTATTTCTTCAGACAACATACAGTCCAGTTTGTTAGTAAAATAAGTCTAATTTGGGGTTTTTGGAGTGTTGAGTTCAATGAAATTGTGATTATTTCATAGTGACACACTTTCGTCTTCCGAGACTGGAGAGCCCTCCCCATTTTCGAAAAACCTTGCTTACGTCTCATCTCTGTTGTATAAAGACCTTATACTTCTTCTAGTTCTTTAAGTGCTGCGTTACCTGTACGTCAATTAATTTTATGAGTGTATATTAATATCCTCTGTCCTATTACAGGAAATGGTTTTATAGTATTAGTCTGAACGCAGACGAGAATATACACGCAAAATAATCAAAGACAATTTCACATGCACAAATGCAAAGGAAAAACTAGCCGCTCCAATAATTGAGTGCAAAATATTTGACATTGTGCGACCGCTACACAAAGTAGCCGTTCCCAATATATTGATTTGTTTTCTATCAAACACAAGACCTTTGATCCAGACACGATGACTTTTCTAGCAAATTGCTTGACCATTATAGATAAAGTTAAATCAATTTACTTGAGACTTTGCCTCCCGGCTTATCGTTAGAGTTGACTCATTTGAGCGAATCAGATGAGTAACTTATGTTTTTTATGGTTAAGAAGATAAGTATAATCTTATGCTAATTTGTCACATGAATTGATCTCGAGTAGTGTCAATGTATTCAAATATTCTGCAAGACTAGAGTTATCGGCAATATCACCTACTCAAGGCTCTAACACCTGATCAGCATGTCCGACGATACTTTGCTTAACGTAGGCGTATTTGTACAGAAACTCCTTCAGAAAAGGAACCTGTTTGAGCCTTGAGGTGTGCCGCATACAATCAGGTGGCAAGGAGTGAGCGATAATCGTAGAGCAAGATTTACAAGTCTCTTAACTATACTGTGAGGGCTAGCCGTGTTTTGTGTCTCTGTATTTATGTGTGTCTTTTGTGTCTGTGTGTATTTCCGGTAAATCTTTCAAAGGTTCAATCCCGATAGGTATTAATGTCTAGTGACAATAAAGCCAAAACAAATTCTGCGAAATTCCGTTCTTTTACAGAGATTATTCAGACAAATCAAACATTTTAAAGGAGATATAACTTTACAAACAGCGCAGCTTCCCTAAACTCACAAAGCATAATCAGCAGGAGTCGTTTATACAGCAAGTCAACAAAATAAAGGTGCGAAAAACGTCATTGGCATCAAAAACATGAATTTTAATTATGCAAACAGTCGCAACTTAATTATTGGTTAGATATACAACACCTCCAGTAGCATGCTAGCAAACTGACACAGGTGTTAATTTTTGCCGAATTAATTATAAGGATTTTTTGTTTACTTTATCTTCTGCAGATCCATCACAGTAAAATTGATCTCAAAACTTCTTGCGTAGTCAAACGGATATAGAATAAGGTACTGTTAAAGCGATGCAAACACATTGTCAACAGTTACTCCCGGGTTTTTGTCGACACTTTTTGTGCTGCAGAAAAAGTAGTCTGATCACATCGTGAATTAATTATTTTTTGGGGCTCATGGACTTGCCTACGCGTCTGCTGCTAAGTAGCAACTTAGTAAGTATACGATGTCACGTACTTGTAAGTGCGAAATGCTTTTGAAATTAAGGAGAATTTGAGAATTCTTTTCAATCTCTGCATAGGTCTTAAACTAGCATTAAGACTTGGATTTCAATATCTTTTATATGGTCAACATCATCGTCATCATCATCATCATCATCATTTACACCATCTTCACCCATTTCTGGTTTCGGGCTCTCTTTTCTTGTGCCAATTCCCACACTCCTAAATCAGTCAAATTCATTATAGGTCAACCCATCACAAATTCGGTTTCGACAGTCAAATCAACGAAGCATTAATGAGCACTTTTACGACCAATATTATGGACAACAGTTTAAGCGTGATATTGGTATTGGCAACACTAGAACTGTTGGTGAAAAAAATGTGAAGTACAGCTAAGTATCCCCAGTCTTATATTTGCCGTAATATTTAGTCGCCGTACTCGTGTAAAGAGGACTGTTAACGGTAAACTTGTTGGCATTTTTGCTAGCTTCAACACTACAAACCAAGTGGGTACCTACCTAAGGAGCTATGAATGTGTTTAAGTATGGTAATTAAGCATTACAGTAGTTTTGAGAAGGATTATTAAAGTTGTAGCAGCTGAGACATATTATGTGGGAGCTGAGCGTAAAGAATGTTAATCGTGTAATTGTTAGTGTGAACCTCGTCATTTTCAACACTATTAAGGCCCATTATAACAAAAAACTCAGTTTACAAAATTACATAAAAGGGCTATAAAACAAAATTGTAAAAGGGTGCAGTCCCAATACCGAGATCAATACACTCACAACATCAAAACCTCAGTTTCCTTAACACGAGTTCGTCAAAAAGACTACCAAAACATGTAAATTACGGAAAAACCAAAAATCTTCACATCGAAAAAAAAAACAGAATTCTGCATCGATACCCAGCAATGTGCGTCACACATAAATGTATGTTGAGCATATTATGATCCGTAACACATGCACATTGATTAAAGTCTCCAGTCGTCTCTAATTCGCAGAATTCGTACCGACAAACATGGCTCCGGTTTTTTATGCTGCCCTGGTACTTCGAAATTACTACCCTCCAGTAATTGGCCATTTTATGGTACAAGATACTCATCAAAATCTTTTCATTTCAATTTGTGGGTTGTTGGCCTTTTATGAAGGGAGCTTTATAATTGTCCGAAAATATTTAAGACACTTTTTTTTTTTATGGATGGGAATCATCAAATGACTTCTTCCGCTCTGGGTGGCGAGTCAGACTCTTACTGACTAAAACCCATCCGTGTTCCTTCTAAAGCCCTTTCTTTGCCTTTGCGTTCCAGGGCCGCGGTGACTCTTTCGAACAAATTCCGCAAGGACTGTTATTAATGTACTATACAGAAGCAGTTTTGTGATGAGATGGCTGGCACACTCAACGATTTGAAGTCCTCTCATCCTCTTCAAATATTATATTTTATTCACGCTGACTGAAGTTACCAGGTTGGTGACAGAGGAAGTATGTAATACTTGCAATTCCTGCTTTTATAACCGAGCCAGTTTATGGTAGTTGATTGACTAGGTAGAAGTTAGTATTTTCGTAATTTGCGTTGAAAAACTTTCAGTTCTGGCTTTATATTATTATTCAGAAGAAACTAAACCAAAACTACTTTTGATCTTTCCCAGGATTTTTATGAATGCGATATTGATAGGCGAATATAGGTTTGCCAATGAAAACCGCAGTCGTTGTAGCGAAGCGCCCTACACATGGGAACAAAGCGATAAAAAAAATTTATCGCATACATTTTCCTCATCGCTTTTAACGAACTCCCGAACCGATTCAAGGTTGGAGTTTAAATAATAAAAAAGAGTAGGTATGCATGCTTGGATAGTCATCGCTATTTTAAATTACGAACTTGAAAAAATGGCGGCATTAAAGAAATGTCTACGTCACTTTCGATTTTCAAATCCCGCGCGTGGCAAGCAATGGCCACAATCTGGCACTCTGTCAGTGAGTTTGGCAAACTTGATTGGCAGCGGTCATTGGCCGGAGACGGCTGATGCCGGTGGCTTTGCATTATTAGTCGGAATTGCCTTCCTTACGTCAAGATACATTGACCGGAATGTATGAAATGTTATCCTGTTTTACACGGATGATAAGGACATTGCATCAGAAACGCACATAATGAAAACTAATTATCGCATGCATTTTATTACATTGTGTATGTACGAATAGTTCGTTTTAATTAAACAACTATAACATATTTTACATAATTAAGTGCTTAGTTTTAATTTAAATAAATACCTTTCTCTAACTGTACGAATAAAACAAAGTACTTAGTACTTTCATAGATAGGTAGGTATTTAATTAATTAACAATTTATACCCAGGTGTGTTGCGGAATTTGTTTGAAAGTCACCACGGCCCTGGAACGCAAAGGGCATTAGGAGGAACAGGGATGGATTTCAGTCAGTAAGTGTCTAACACTCCCTTCCGCTCCGCTCAGAGCGGACGGAGTCATTTGATGATTTCCCATATTTAAAAAAAATGTCTAGGTGTATTACCATTACCAAGGAATTGTAAAAGGATAGAAGTGACGATTGACGGGGGAGAATGGAAGAAAAAAACGTGTTGCGCCGACCTCAATTAACATGGATCAACTGTGATCAAGAGCAGGAAGATAATGGCACCTATAACAATGTTGAGCTAACAAATCAAATAATGTGTTCAGTTATTTTTTTTTTTTTTTATTTAATATGGGTTTGCTCTTGACTCTAGTCTAGGTCATAGATGACAGAGACAAAGTCGACGATGGAGCGAGCTTACCCAGAAGAAGCCTGTTCACTCAAATTTTGAAGAGATTAGGGTCGTATGCGTTCGGAAACACAGACGCAGGCAGAGAGTTCCAGGCCCGGGTCGGGGCGCGTTGTGTTTCACGCGCGCCTCAAAGAGATGTCAGCAAAAGAGGACGGGGCCCGCTAGGGCCAGAGCCTGCCAGGGTTGCGGAATTTGTTCGAAAGAGTCACCGCGGCCCTGGAACGCAAAGGGCTTTAGAAGGAACACGGATGGGTTTTAGTCAGTAAGAGTCTGACACGCCCTTCCGCTCCACCCAGAGCGGAAGAAGTCATTTGATGATTTCCCATCCTTAAAAAAAAAAAAAAAAAAAAAAAAAGGCAGAGAGTTCCAGTTTTAAGTGTTCCAATATTTGAAGTACAGGTCAAAGGCCTTTTTATAAACCGAATAGAATTGACCGCATTGCGACTTTGTTTGGTGGACCATTTAAATTGAATGACTAGACCACTAGATGATCCCAGACTACCTACTGGTTATTAACCTAAACGAATTCAGTGCCCCAATCCAATGATAGATACAATAATTTAAAGAACATCAATCTCATTCAATTTGACAAAATTTTTGTCTATTGAACTCTTTTCTTAATAATTATTTAATCAATACAGGATGATTTATTGAAGGGGGCGTGGGTGACGAAATAATAAACTATGAGGTTTAGCGAATACTCAAAGGAGTCTTCGGCTTGATTTTGAAGAAAACTAATACTGCAGCTTAAGTAAGCAAAGACTTAAAAAGTTAAAAAAAATACCAGAAGCATTTTACTTGAAAGCCCTTTATTATAGCGGTTAGTCCAAAATGACATAATCCTACTTATTTAATAGCAGACGAGGAAATTACATTATTATGTGAGCCATCTGTAACCCACCTGCTGTGAACTTATGTCTCCCTGGTACCTTCTACAGGAGATACCATTTGTTATTAAATAATTTTGAACTAACAACTCCCTTTGGCTTTTTTGTGAAGTATCCTTGTCTGGGGGACACCAAAAATAGTGTTCTTTTGTAAGGTATAAACTGAACATTTTTCCTCATTTTTTGAGTGATCACAAATAATGCTTAAGAATCCACACTTTGCATGCAAAATTATCTTAGTAATCTGACCCTAAACACAGGTATCAGCCAACTCGAGGTATTTAGCGCGTAGACGCAGCACTTTTAATGAACTTAATAATAGACGTGATTTATGTTTTCTCAGCAATAAAAGAGGCATACAATACTCTACCAGGCATACCAAAGTCAATAGTGCAATTTATTTTAATTGGTTGGGGAGTACTTAAAATCTACACAGACCTTACCTATGAGGAATAGAGACATCTTCGCACGCGAAGGAGTTCAAAGCAAATGAATCAACGCACGCCAGAAAAATAACCCGTCATAAATGGCCAATTGTCTACAGAAACCATTAAATTAAAACGGTTTAAATAAAATATATCATAATAATCGGTTCACTGAACTCCACAATTAATTCTCATGACGCGGCAAGGAGCAGTAAGTAAACTTTTTTGGCGCCAAAGGCAGCTGGTCACAGGAATCATTATAAAAAGCCTGTTATTAACTTTTTGCTTAGTACACCGTAACGAACTTATTATGACCGAGAATGGACATAAACACTGTGTTTTTACTGATGCACGCGATCAGGACATAACACGCCATCTTAAAATTAATCACATAAACGCACTGGAAATTTTAGCTGCCGCAGTACGCGACTTTTCTTCTTCAAAGTTTCCGCTGCACGAACGGTCCAAGAAACCTTGCAGGGCCGTCGCGTCTGTAGATAGTTATTATGGCTAAAATCTACTAATTAAATTAAATATGCATATTGCTGAAAATATGTCTTTTCCCGAAAATACGTATGTACCTAGCCAATGGCATTTATCCATGGCGAGATCTTTTTACTACTGAAAAAATTTATGGAGCCTGGCTTCCTCATTGAAACTTTTCCATCTTTATTTTACTAGTTTAGTAGTTAGTACCACGTCGGCAATTTCTAGTTTTTAAAGTTCAGGAAGGCACCTCAAAATGAACATTGACCATTTTGCTCCGGTTTGCTTACCCAGTGTATTCCGAACAATTCGTTAATTTAAAATACTACTGTCCATCCTTTATATTTTAAGCAGGAAGGTGGGCAGTTAGTAATTGAATTTTTATGGTCATTTACCATCCTGGACCTGTGAGGGTCAATTTCATTCCTTATGATATGAAATTGGTCTCTGCACGGTCAATTTAGACTGTTTGATGAACTTCCTTTTGGAAGAATAAAGGGTAGTAGGTACGCGGATACATAAATGATACAGATTATTGCTTGAGTGGCACTGATGTTACTGTGGTCTACCTTTTGAGCAGCTCATTGATTGCTTCAAGCACAGCGCCCACAGGATATCTAGTCAAGGTTATTTAGAATTTAAGATCGTCAGTTTTTTTTCCAGTCAGCTATTTAGGATCGTTTAGATAACCTTTGTAGGCAATTGGCATCAAGAAACTGCCGCTCAGTACTCGAGTTTTCTCAGGCTAGACACAGTTTATAAAACAAAATGGAGTGCGTATTTTGATAAAAAAATATAACAAATAAAGTACACACGAATCTGATGCACCAATGCTTCTGAAACGCCCAGTACACCGTGGGAAGCATAAAAACAATAATGACAAATGTTCCTCAACACGCAGATACATTACATATATTTATATACACAGCGCCCATCATAACTAGGTCTACGGCGAAATTCACCGTATTTGACACTTGATGACATTTGAATACAGAAGCCGCGCCATCTTGGAATCCCAATTTATACTGGAAACTTGCAATGTTGCAAATATACCCAATGCGGGTCTCCTATTAGGGCAATCATGAAACTGCATTACCATTTATTAACTGTTTGTATTGGCCAATTATTAACAAGACCTTCGTGTATAAAATAAATAAGAGCATCGTTATTATTAAGGGTTATTGCGCCTTGGGTTATTTGTGTTGCATTTTAATTAAAGTTGTTCGGTATATTGAGATTTTATTCTTAAAAATTGGAAGCCATTTTCGAGAGCGCCAGCCATAAATTCGATACGTTATGTAATAATATGTAATAGACTTAAAAATGACTGTTTTATTTAATTAACAGTCTTCTAAAAGCCTAGTCCAAGTCTCTATGGAATGACAGAGCAACTGCAACAAAGATTTCATGAGCCAAGATAACCAGAATTGTCTGGAGTAAACTTAGATGTGCTTTATGTGAATGATGATGCCCTCTCTCGGTCAAAGCCTTAAATCTATTGTACGGTACTTTTAGCTCTTTGGTACGGTTACCTCAGTACCGTTCATTCAATCGATCTTAAAGCAACTTCTCATTACAACATTATATTTATGTCCCCCACACCTATCTTCAAACTACAGCTCATTTTTCAATGGGTATCTAAAATCTTCTTGGAGTGTCCATCATAACCTGAGCTGTCAACTCGTAAACGCCTCCTATGACATTAGTATAAGGAGTTATTGCCAATTCATTAGAATGACGCAAGGAGTCGAGGAACAATAGAGAATGAATGTCGTCTGTCTTGTGATGTAATGTGCTCACTAGGTACGGGGTAAGTTGGTGTATTCGTAATTGTGTATTCTTTCCTAGGTGTTATTGCAGCTTTTGTTGATGAATTGGCTACAGAAGTTGTAGCAAAGGGTCATTAAAATTATATTTAATGTTAAGATAAACAATACGACTGGTTAATTGGGAACTTTTGTAACGATATTTATCTGCAAATAAATCTTTGACTTTGACTTTGAGTAAGAACTTGGTTATAAAAGTCTTCAAGGTGATCATGTGGGAAACAAGTCATTTTAAGGAGCTTTTACATGTACTTAAATTATTGCATAAAACGTAACAATTTGAATAAGGATAGGGTTGCATTTTTGCGACAAGGCAGAGAAAATAAATAAAGAAGACGCTCGGGTTTCTGAAAACAGCTGCGGCATATGTGATTTACTAGCTGTAGCCCGCGGCTCCACCCGCGTGAATGTCGAAAGTTATCCCAAGGCAACATACTCTCGGGATAAAAAGTATTCCAGACTATAGTATACCTCTGTGCCAAAATTCATCAAGATCCGTTCAGCCGTTCTGACGTGATTGAGTAACAAACATACAAACATCCATCCATCCATCTAAACATCCAAACTGTCGCATTTATAATATAAAATATGAATGTAATATTAGTGTTGATAGTATACATGAAGCAGGAAAAGAAAACAAAGATATGACTCCAAAATAAACTAAACAACATTAACGAATAACACAATATGACATCTTAATGATGAATTTATGACGCATGATTAGAATACCCTCCCAGGAATTCAAACCTCTTGTGGCTCTTTGTCCTTATTTAGCGAAAAGCAATTGAAATACAGACGCTTGATCTATACTTACTTTTAAGTGCTATCATAATAGCATTTTTTTAATATGTAATTTAACACACACTGATCCATTGTTGTTAATTTTATTGTAAATATGTGAATACCATGTCCCTTGCTAGCAAACTTAATTTTATCTCTGCTGGTATTGCTTTGTTGTACCTACTAGTATATAAGTGTGTGCTGTATATTAGTGTAATGTTGGATGCATTGTGCTCACAAAATATAATCAATTGATCAATGTACCTATGTATACAAAATATTGTAAAACTTATATTTGAAAAGAGTAACTATGGAGTTTCTTGTCCGTTCTTCTCCATAAGAATCTACTTTTTGCGAATGGACAACTAGAGTCACTTATATTTTAATTTTAAACTGTAAATTTGACGTTCAAAAGTGCCTTTTAATGGTCTAGTTGAAATAAATGAATTGACTTTGACATTACCTGTATTGAAGACACCTACCTCCATTTGCCGTTATATTAAAGTCTAGAATTATAATATTTAGTATTTAAATTGTGTAAACATTAATCTCATAGCAGTTTTAGCCTTTTAGCAAAGGATGCATTGCATGCATACGCTTTAATAAATTGCGTCGTCAAAACTCCACGTACCAATAGTAAATGAATCATCACGAACAGTTTTTTATTGATAAAATCAACTCAGATATCATTATCATTAAAATCAATTTTCGATTGAGTCAATAAGCGTTTCACATGGGTTTTTACAAACCCGAAATCGCGAAAAAATATCAGTTGTTCAGAAAATTTTGTCGAGTTATGCGCACATAAATGTGTTGGGAAGTCGATTTTTTTTCGCGATTTTAGTGTTGGTCCCAGTGTAAAAGTTATTCATAATAATGAGTACCTACAATGACCCGTTTTTAGGTATTGCGTTTATTCTGCTACACGTTGTATAATTTAGAGTATCATAATTATTGTAATCCCCACAGATCATCGTCATCATCATCATCATCGCTAACCCCTTTTTTTACGCTTACCCTTACTTAAATACATATTGTTCCAAAAATATGTTTAAGTAAAACTTATTTCCACTTAGGTGAAAGCGCCAGGGTAGCCTGCGAAATCCAAATTTTCATACGATTTTTTTTTATATTGCAGGTCATTGTCAGTTTGTATGTTGATAAAAATACGACCGTAACAAATAAGGCTTTATTGAGTTATAATAATTAAAATCATCAATGCTGGCTGTATCATTCATCTAATTCGATTGTATGACTTTTTTATGAAATAACCGTTCAATCGAGTTAATTGAACTTAGAGATTTGTATTGATTATTATTCTTATGTTTATAATTATGTAAATACGTACTTGTTATTATCGCGTATCATATTTTAATCAAATTACAACCTGACACTGACCTGCAAATTGCAGAAAACACAATAAAATTTGGTTTTCGCGGGCTACCTACCTACTACGCAATGACCAACCTTAACCAAGATTTCAAATAATGTTTTAGAAAGAATTCTTGTTATTCAAATTATCAAAAGTAGTTGCTTTTTATCACGGAAGCCAGTCGGATATCCCAAAAGCATTTACCTGTTTGACTTGTAAATTATCAGGTCTTGCTCCACAAAGCTTTAAAAGGTGCTCGTCTCGAACAAAGCCAGTTAAGTCCATGTGTTCACAGCTATTGTCGCTTGACAACCAGTTGTGAACTTAAGAGGACGACAATAGAACGTGAGAATTGTCTGTAAAATGAAGCTGTGATCTTGTTTAGACATTCGTAATTGTAGATCTTTGTAGTTAGTAAGTCTATGGTAATTATTTTTTATTGGCTACTGTTTTTGAATACATCTTGAAAACACGCTATTTGTATGTTTTTTTTTTTTGTATAGATTTAACTGTTTGTATCAACGAATTCTATCATATTTTAGTAGAAACCATAATTAAAAACATGACTATTTTTGTTTGTGCCTCTCTTTTCCTTTTTAACCCCTTTTCTACTTACTTTCTTTCTTTTGTCTTTACATCGCCAAAAATGTTGATGATTTTAGACCTAATTGAGTACAGCAAGTACCTATCGATAAATACTTGCTCCACATTATATCTACAAACGCATTAAAATTCTCGTCACCTACAACACACCTGTTTACTCCACAAAGTGAACAGTCAACAAATGTTACAAACAAACATGCCGATTCGACTCGATTGCATACTCGTGTTTGTAAGATAACACCTCAATCGCGCCACCGCGGGTTTCGACACAGACTAGACGATTTGAGGCCGTTGATCTATTTGTACTGGCGAAATGACATGTGAATCATCCAGAAGACGGTAATCTGTGGACATGGACAGGGTTTCTTGCAATGCTATCTTGGTTGATACCTGGAGTAAGGATTCTTTGAAAAGCAGGCTACTGACCACAGACACGCAGCTAAAGCTAACTCAAATGTCTGTTTCTAAGAAAGGTTCAATATATTCAATTTGGATGATCATATTGCAATTCCATAGGTATGTGGATGTGTTTCATGTGCTATGGAAATGTAGAATTCTTACTGTCTATCTTTTTTCTTCTCTCTGATCTGATAGCTTGGACGATGCTGTGCTGTGCTGGTATGTGCTTCAACTATGTTAACTACCGAGTTGTAATATCACTCCGTATAGCTTTCATTAATGCTGAAAGTCAATAGATAAAAGCAAACCGCGTTTTAGTTTTCATCATATCATTTGTTTCATTCCCTTCGCAAATTCCCCAAACCTGCCAATTAGACTTGATTGCCTCCTCATGTAAGATAACACTGAATCACGGCACGCTGCGTTGCGCCACAGTCTCGACTAGCTAAGGACGTTGATCTATTGCGGTCAGCCTGCCAACTAGTCGTATAATATGTTCACCACATATTATACGAGCGGTGGTCGTAACTCCTCAGAAATCACGATTGTCATAATCATATTTCATTGATTTTGATATTTTCGCGCTGTCGCAATCTAAATTTAAAAGCATGGTTTCACAATTTCTTGCAAGTCGCCCATAGGACGGATGCTCTTGTCATCCGCTTCCTTCGATTCTTCCGTATATAGTGTTTTTCTTCGAAATGTATCTATATATACATATTGGTTTTTCTTTTCATTTAGCATACGTTAGTTATCTATCATACTCCGATGTCACTTCGTGGACAATGGTGTGGGTTATACGTTTTTTCGACTGTAATATAACTACCTTTTGTAAATGCTGTAATACTGTTTTTTGTCCCAAATAAATAAAATAAAAATAAAAATATTCGTTAACGAAGACAAGAAGCATACAGATTCCGCGGAATTATTCATCTGTTCTTTTTTTGTTTTTTTAAATTAGGTTTTACCCTATATTTTCCCAGCTAACTTTATCGTTTGCCTTCTCCGGCCAATCTGTCAGGGATGAATCCAAATACATAGTCACGACAGCGGTTTTTCGCCTGCATCGGTCACGACATCCATCTTCAGGTACCCATCGAGTGAAATAAAGAACTGTTTTTTTATGGAATGGCTCTGCCAAACCCTTCGAGGAATACGGGTGTGGTGTTGCGGTTGCTTTTTATATATAATGCATTTGTTGTAGGTTTAAACGAGCTCTCAACAGTTATAAAAGTTTTGCAATACTTGCTGACTTATCACCGTTCATGACACGAGATTTAGGTATTTTACTAGAGAAAAGTTAATGATACTGAAAGCAAAATCACGTCAGAATCATAAGTTGCAACTGTCATGACGTACTTAACCTGTGTTACGATAAACGGAGACGTCACGCTTACGGCCATGAAGAATATCATTATTCAATTTCCCAGTGGAATCTTACATTAGAGGTCATTGGCCCATTGTGAGTTTATCCTACAGAGATCCAACTGATAGCCGCGAACAATCGCAAGGATATGAAGGGAATGCTAAAAGGATGTATCACTAACAATTAACATTGGAATCTGTCCTTAGAAGAGTTATTAGAGCTTGCATTTATTTCGTTTACATGAAGCCAAAGATAGATGGTGTGGTAGGGATGACACGACAGAAAGGGAATGAATGATAGTGTGACAGTTGATAGGGGAGAATGGAACAAGAAAACGTGTTGAATCGACCCCAAGTAACATATGACAAGGACATAAAGATGCTCAAGGTATAGTTTCTTACGAGACACGAGACATTTTATTACTGTCTTTTGGCCGCGACTTCGTACGCACGTATCCCATTTTTTCCCGTTCTCGCATAGCTCATAGCCTTCCTCATGAATGTGGCGATTATATACAAAAATAATTTTCCAAATCCGACTCCGTTCCAGAGATTAGCGCATTCAAACAGACAAACTATTCAGCTTTATTATATTAGTTTAGATTATACAGAGCTACACTGTAGAAAAGCAGCTGTCACGGATTGTCAGAAGCCAGTAAATCTGACTCCAGTCTTGCCAAGAACTACCGTGTTACCCAGTTAATGGGTTGTGGAAGTCCGGTAGCTCCACGTAAAAACTTGGTAGTCAGCTGAATCCGGTTTGACTGGAAGCCGATCCCAATATAGTTGGGAAAAGGCTAGGCAGATGATGACTGTAGAAAAGCTTCATCTACGGATTTACCATAAAACGAGTATCTTTACTAAGTATCTATTGTTGGAACATAACAAAAACAAATCTATGAAAACGGTCTTCCTTTAGTGTCCACTCTTGAACCCTACAATGTTAATGTAGCCGAACAAACTTTGTAAGGACAGATGGAATGGAAATAAAGGTCGATTTCAATTGCAACTGGATCGGAAATATCGTTAGCGGTGTGCATAACAATGTAACTGACGATTATGAAATCGTTGCGATGGATTGGAAAGCGTGTGTCAGATATATTACTGCAGGCAACTACATAATTGTTGAACTTACACTCATGAACAAATCAATCAGTGCATAGAATCAGAATACAATTTCGTAAACAACAGAGCGAAGAATCATAGTCTTGCGGTCGATATTTTCATGAAAGTCCTGATGATCTAGACAAAGTGTCATTCTATGAACGACGGCGATTTTAGAAGTTCCAAAATATAAGGGATTGATCACGTAACATTTCGACAGCGTTTATCAATCAATCCCGTACCATGCCTAAGGCATTAAGTCCGCCTTTGTACAGTGATTTTACTTGTGCATAAAGTTTTAATTAATAAATAAATAAAACGCGACAAATGCAATTTTCAATGACGATGTTTTTAACTTATACTTTGAATGCATTTCAAAAGGCGGGTTACTCGAGACAATGTATCCTTTAAAACTTTACGAGGCACGACAGGACATCCGCTATGATCACCAAATCAAAAAACAATGAGATGTCACGTTAATCCTTGCTTGTTCTTGCTAATGAGTGGGTTCATTAGAATGTACAGCAACGAGTCGGCAAGCAGTCTAGAACCGTCAAATTTTGCATAGTAATAGCGAGCCCGCGTCAACAAGGTCATCGCCAAAATAAGCATCTAAAGGTTTGGTTCCACAGCTAAAGAGCAGGAGGAAAATGTCGGATAAGTTAGGTATAGGTGCTTTTAACTAGGTCCATTTGCGTCAATTAGTTGATAACAACTCGATGGATATTTTTTACTCTTAACTGTAATTCATTAAAAAAGGCGAGGTTAACTCAGTTGAGTTGAGGTTCAAGAGATGACCATTTTTAGTGCTGGAAAGGAAACCTATTAAGATTTCAGCAAATAGAGAAGTAAGTATAGAAGAAAAAGATAATGCTCAACGGTATAATGGCAAGAAGATGCTTATGTTTCTCTCATTCATACGTTTCTAAACCACATTTTGTATCGCAACAAGCTATGAGTTAATCAGAAACAACAAGTAAATGTTTACAAACGATCACTTCGCTGAAAGAGGCGCACGGTCGGTGCAAAAAATCATATTTTCCTTAATGTGCCAGTGCTAGCAGAACCAAACTCTAAACCGTTCAATCTAGACATAGGAAGCATAAATCACGTTCAACATCTTAATACTCAATTGTTTGAGTTGGAGTGCACCCACTTTGAGTCAGAGTCCGGTGGGGCGGAACCACTGGACGACCAAATCTGAGGTCATGGTGTTATAGGTCATACAAAGTTAGAGGAAATTCGCAATGATATTGAGACTTTAAAAAACAGTCAAGAAAGTAGATATAAAGTTGAAAAAGTTGGAGGAACGTTTTGAGTACGAATATGAATAAGAAAGCGTAAGAGGACAGACCAAAGAAACTATAGTTGAACTATTTAAGGATGACATGTCATGAAGGGGATGACTGTACTAAGATGACGACTAATAGAAAACTATAAAAGAGGAAGGCATTTTGCGACTCCAAATAAATTAGGATAAAGATAAAACCAACGGGGCTTTGACGGCTCGGAACACTCCGCGAGTAGCTGCGCAGTAGGAAATTCATGTGACAGCGGAGGTCTGCGCAGCGAAAAGCAAGCTTAACACACGTCATTAAGTTGTAGTCGACCAGTACTTAAGGGCAAGAGAACGATGATGACTGAAACTTTAGAAAGCTATTAAATTGAGAAGATGTCCGAAGAAAGACGATGAAGATGTATTGGAGAAATCTGTGTGAATCTAATTTACGAATTGTAACGGGCATGAAATCAAATGAAATTAGCCTTTTAATGGGATAAGATTTAACAATTATTTTTTCTATCATCAATTTATGTCTATCATGATGCAAATTACGAGCGCTAACTATTGTGTCTGGTTATGTGGTTATTATTATTTTCTCCGGCTCACTTACGTAATAGTAACATGCTCAGAGTACGTTACGGTGTCAGTAATTTCAAGTGATTCACTGAACTGTAATACTTGTACTTAAAACATGCATTCTGTGGCTTATGATTAAGGCTATGCGTGGGGAATCAGCGTAGCGTGATCATTTAGATTTAGCTTGTGTTTTGTTGCAGATACTTTACTTGACGAATAGGTTCCTATTCAAGCTTTTGTTTCTATACAACGTGCAACAGAATAAATGCAATACCTCGTAAGGGTTCATTGTACTCATCATTATGAACAAATTTTACTATGGGACCAACTCCAATATCGCGAAAATAAAATCAGCTGTAAGTTACAAGGACTAGGTAATTTTGAACAATATTACCACAATTACCTGAACCATTGCGCATGCAGAGAAAGCTGTCCTGAAATGGTTTACAGACAACTTTCTTTTCATATATTACATCTTTTTATATTTTACTTATTTCAGACTTTCGAAAGATAGCATCAATAAGGAATTAAATATCGCAGTTTCGAAAAACAAAACTTTTAGCATTGTATTCAGCTTATCGGCTTTCAAAAACTGTTTGTTTCATTTTAATAGGATCTTTTACTGATACTATCTTTCTCCCTTTTTTACTGAACATACAAGTTATGTCTTCTTTGTTTAGTTAATATTAACTTTTGTTGGTAACATTTCCATAACTACTGGACGTGACTATACAAAGAGCGGGCGTTTTAATTGTGTGAGCACTGGACAATGACCGATCAGCTGGTGTGGTGTGCTCAGGTAATGAGGTTACATACGAGTCAAAATACGTCAAAATCGCAGGTGTATTCTTTCGTTCATTACAGATACCCAGAGGGATTTGATTTATGACAAGGCAAGGGTCTGCCAAATTTGATTTAGATGGAGGCTGTTGAAGGAGACAAGGTTGGCTTTAAACATAGATGCTGCGACGGTCTTCACAAGGAGGCTAGTTAAAGAATGAGCAATTCACTCAGTTGAAAATTGAGCTTTTTTAAAATTGGAGTGGCCTCTGTCCAGCAGTGGACCAATCGAGTATGTGGTTATAGACTAGCTGCCGCGCGCGGTTGCCTCGCGTGCAGTTAGTGCTTTCCCCTTTACAAATGATAGCCTATGTGTTATTCTGATGTCATAAGCTGTATTACTGTAAAGTTTCACCAAAATCCGTTCTTAGTAACAAATCATCACACATCCAGCCATTCACACAAACTTCCACGTAAATAGTAATGAGGTGATCATTGTAATGACGATGATGACAATTACTCAACAGGTGGACAGAAAAAAGAAAAACCCTTACAAAGAATGCTTAATAAAAAAAACACTGCTGGCTACTTCGACTTCATTGAAGGCTGGCAAGAATAGATGCTGACCATTAATAACATTGTTTGCACAAACTCATACCAGCACCATTGGCCTAGAATAGTACAGTAATTTTCAACGTAGGCAAGTTATTTGCATAACAAAATGGTGCTATAAAATTATATTATAATCGCTAACTTCAAAGGCGGTCTTAGTTACCACAAGTCTTCATAGATTGTTACGGATTAGTGAGCTAACGGACTTAGATCGACAAATCCCATTAAATCCAGGTTTGCAAATTGAAAAAAGTGCGCTGTGTCTCTGAAGTTTTATAAACCTACTGGTATTTTTGAAGAAAATAAAATAAGCGCTGGCGTGAATGGTCGGAGAAGGTATCACACCGGGACAAGTGCAAGGCTATGGGAGAGACCTTTGCCCTGCGGAGACAATACAGGTTGAAAAAAAAACTAGTAACTTTGCCACTTAGATTGATGGCGTGTATAAACGTTTATTTTCTTGTCAGATTATCCGAGCGAAGGTCTTCAATATCTTATAAATAACCTGATCCACCAGAAAAAAAGATATTGCGCCGGTACGTCAAAGGCTATGCGTACAAGAACGCAATGTACCTTTTTAACATGCGTATAAAACCATAAGTGGTGTCATATTTTTTATAAAAACAGAACCAGTTTTTCGCATATTAATCACTGAATTATTTTTTGTGCAAGCAACATTTACAACGTGTAGTAACCTTGACAAGGGGGTCGCCTTTGGGTACTTCATATTTGATGGATACATTTTCGTAGGGTTTAATGAACTTTCATCTGTGAGGATCAGGAGAAGCCATAGATTCTGGTATAAAGGCTTCCTTTTGTGCTTTTCTGTATAAATCTTAAAAAAATCAAAATTCAAAATATGTGTATTTGTCACACATAGGTGGGTACAATGGTGACATTAGTGGTGTTATTTTGGTTGAAGTGTTTCACTATATGCTGCCTTGCTGAGCATACAAATATTGTTTTGTACAAAGAACAGTTAATATGTTTTTGTACAAAATAAAGGATGAACAGAACAACAAATTAAATCTTTACAAATAAAATAATTATAACAAACGGAAAAATAAAAATAACAGTAGATCTCACCGAGAATAGTTAGGTTAAGAGATTATGAAGTGAGCTGTCAATCCTTCCAATCAAGATGAAATGACAGCTCACTTCACCTATGATTTCACCGTCAGATATTATCAGAATAGACCGTTTGATTTGTTTATAGGAATTCAGACTTACTTCTTGCTTCGAACCAGTCGCAAAAGCGTGTTTACTCAATGCGTCTGGTTTTACCAGAAGCCTTTCCTGCAATAAATTTGCACCTGCGTTATCAGTTGTCTAGTCACTAGTTCTCTACTGTACTCTAAAAATAACTGTGACTCAATTATTATATGTGAGATAATATTTCCCAGCTCCCCGCATATTTGTGGAAGTATTTCTCACTGTCACTCAAAGTAGCAATTACTTTAAATGTAACATTACTGGTAAAATCGTGACGTTTTAGTTGTCACTCTAATTTCCTTCACAAACATTATGTAAGGCACTGCATTGGTGATCTTTGGTCGGCGACTTTATTTAAACACGTTACTGTAAAATCTACAAATGTAGGTAACTATTAGGTAATCAAGTTTTCGTCCCCTTAAATGAAAGTTTTAGTTTGAACACAAAGCTGAGTAGCTAGTTAGCTACCGATAAAAGCACATAAGTAAATAAATTAATCTGTTCTAAAGATTTTGGTTTCCAGACATCCTCTTGAATAGTTGCAGAAGATTAAACGAGAATTAAACGGTCGATATTACTTAAAATCGACCGTTTAGATTTATAATAAACTTCAATTCTTCACCACAACTCGCAAAGAGAACACTCTACTAATTAGGAACCGCCAATAAACTCACGTAGAACATGATTTTTTTAAGACCATGTGCTGGCAAAACAGGCACAAAGCAATAGAATGCCAACAATGTTTATGAAACTCAGATCACATTCCATATTTTATTGGACTCTGCTCAGTGCAGGTGAGAGGTGACACTAAGTGCATATTTTTACGATATTATTCGCAAAGCTCGTAAAAATTCTACATATCTGATGAGTCAATTAGAGGATAGAGACAGAGTTGCCAACCCAAAAATAAAGAAATATGTAAATCGATGATATATTCCTGGCAAGAATAGACACTGCTCGTCTAATCGCTGGTTGCTTGAAGGGCAACTGAGAGATCATACCATTTTATGGATATTGCAATCATAAACAGGCATTACCAATCATGATAATAACAGTAATATTGGCTCACGACCGTCAATAATCCTTGCGAGGAAGAATGCTGATCTATCATGATAACTAAGCATTATCCTAACTAATAAAATATTAACTAATTGTAGTTTTGTGCATTATAATAACGGGATTCATCCGAGCCCTTTCCATCAACGGATCTCTAGATCACCAATTACCTACTCCGATCCAAAGATTTATGGTGGACAATGGACATTCCAGTTATATGCAAAAAACGATCCGGAGGTGGTTGTGGTGGTTGGTGCCATGACCGTGTTTCCGAAACGTTATGTTACTTACATATTTACTTGGTTGAAATTCTCTGCCGAATTGTTTTCCGTCTCCCGATAGTTAAACAGGGATTTTATTTTGTGTTGGGAAGCGTCTGTCATTTCTCAGCGGGGTACACAACCAATGGCTTTTAATTTTGACAATTCAATAACATACATTTTGTTATTTATGCTGTCGGGTTGATGAATTTTTCAAACATAATTATGGAATGAAACAAAATGTGTCAAATGTCTCATCGACCCAGAAGATATCAAACTTAAATAACACTAATAACCACTCTTTAACACAAACACTTTGAAACCACTTATTCTGGTGCCAGGGAATACCTTCAACATTTTGTCAGACAAACCGACCTATATATTAATAGACACTGAACTATTATTATCTTCGTTAATTTATCACACTTCGCCAACATAATCCGCTGTGTCGACCAGGTCACTGTCCTGAGATATTACTTCACGATCAGTGACTCACGCGAGTCTGTCTGTGTGTATTCAACTGTTCACCTACAGAACTGATAACCGTGTCATAGTGAGGTTGCAGATAAAATTGTGGTTCTGTGAAACAAATGTTGGGTTTTGCAAGGTTTTGGACTGCTGGCCTTGAAAATATGTACTTAAATACTCTTTTCTATTGTCGTTAATATTTAGATATAAGTCATCGTTCATTCTTTGTCACAGCTACTGTAATACCATCTGCATAATTTTAACAAAATAAAGGCATAATTGGCAATATATTTGCTCTTTATTTCTTGTATCAGGACCCAGACTGCCAAAACTAGATCCAAGTGCCGTTCTTCCGAAATTGAAACGTAAACCGAAGAGAATCAACTGAAACTTTCAAAAACTTGTAGCTTTCGACACTCCACAAGCTAACTTTTGATGTTTGGAGATAGCTGTACCTATTGTTTTATTTTGTAGGTTTCAATGGCCCTGACCTTAACATTATTTAAGTGTGTTATACATTTTCTAACACACAATCTGTTCATTGAAAAAACAATAGCAGACAGCTGTTGTCAAGCTCGAGAACAGAGGGCATCTGTGATTTCATACTTAACATTTATTTTTATTCATGTCTGAATTCTAGTGCAATGTCACAATTAAATAAAACATTTATCATTCTGTCGCGACATTTGTCACAATATATTCAATGTTTATTCAACATGCCTCGCTAAACGTGTTCGCATGTCATGTTCGCGTCATGCCCATGCCATGTGACGTCACAGGATACGTAGTACAACGGTCTTTTGATTCTTATGTTTATTAGTTGTTAATTGATAGTGACTTTGTGTTTCCGTCACTTCGTTTGTTTTCAACCAGTTGAAGTAAAGATTTTTTTGTTTGTTACCCCTTGTCTTCGGGACAGCCACCAACCACCCAACCTTAGCACTGGTTAAAGTTTAATAGATCGTCCTCCTGCCCTCATCCCAATTTTGTTTGGGGTCGTCTTAGCATGTCTTCTTCTTACAATCTACATTTATATTTAAAAGGACCTGGTGAGGGTCACGGGTAGCCGATGGATGCGAGACGCACAGGACCGGTTGTTGTCAATTGGGGGAGTGGAGCACAGTGGACGTCTTTCGGCTGATATGATGATGATATGGATTTAAAAGGAAAACTGACTGACTGAAGTAATTACGCACAGCCGAAACTACTGGGACTAAGAACATGAAATTTTGCACAAACCTTCCTTTTATGATGTAGGTCGTAGGTGAGTACTAAGACGGCATTTTTGGAAATTCAACCTTTAAGGGAGAAAAAAGTTCTTACTAAATCTGCGCGGATTAAGTCGTAGGCAAAGTGCTAAAACATAATATTCATCGCCATCTCAGTAGCCAGTTGCTGTCGGGCTTTTAAAGTTTGCCACATCATATATAGTGGCACATAAATAAGATAACTAAACTTTGACTGGCCTGTTGGTCGAGTGGTTAGTGACCCTGACTGCTGAACCGGAGGTCGTGGGTTCGATTCCCACCCAGGACAAATCTTTGTGTGATGAGCATGATCATTTGTTCTGTGTCTGGGTGTAATTTGTCTATAATATGTATGTATTTAGAAATATATAAGTATGTTTATCAGTTGTCTGGTTGCCATAGCACAGGCTCTGCCTAGTTTGGGATCGGATGACCTTGTGTGAGTTGTCCCAAGATATGATGATATGAACTAAAGACGATTCATGTATCTAAGAATTTCTTCTAACTATTCCATATATAAGTACAACTACACTATTACACATACTAAGAGCATAATCGAGATACTATTAACATAAGCGATCATCAATAAGTCAGTGACATCATCGATACAATACGCTTTCTATAAAGGACATTAGCCCGTCCTTGGCAGCTTACTAAAACACTCCCTTCATAAACATGAACGATAGCTATTGTAAATACATGCACGGCTATGCCTACAACTAAATATTGTTCTTGTATCTGAGTATGTAGACAAGACAAAATTATACCAAGGGCTGTCATGAGTGTTTCCGGTAAAATTACAGCCATTATCAAATGTTGGACCAATATATGAGACTGAATGGGATATTTAAGACATGAGTGAAGGTTACTTCTAGGCAAGCGTGCTCCGTCGTCGACCAGATCATCGCTTTCCATCAAGTCAGGTTATTGTCAAACGCGAGTCTATCAAATTAGGAAAGATAAACAGGGAATCCAAACATAACAGAAATAAAATAAAAAATAAATAAAATAAAATTCATTTATTTCAGGTAAAGACCCATAGGTATTCGATTAATACAGGAACATAAATAATATTATCAATTTCTTACTACATTAATTAAAAAAAAAAAAAGTCAAAAGTGAATGTCAGAATGAGATTTAAAATGTCAACTACAATAGATTAAATAGGTAATAAAATAAAATAAACAATAATAACAACAAAACACAGAATTGACAAAAATACATTATAGGGAACAGAAATTCAACATCACAAATTATACTGCCAAGACATGCCTGCCACAACAGTGCCCAATTTAGGGACAATCAAAGCGCTTGGCAATCATAGCCAGGACAGTGTTGGAGCTAGCCCGCACCCTGCGCACCAAGGACGCGCACCGCTTGCGCATGGTGGCGTGGAAACAGTCAGTGCGCGCATCCGCAAACATGCCCGAGGCGCTACAGAAGCGAGGTAGCCTCAACACTGCCCTAAACGAGTTGTTATACTGGACACGAAGGGCACCGTAAGCAGATTGTGAGTAAGATGCCCATAGGCTGCACGTGTATAGAGATGTACAGAAAGCTTTGAAAAGTGTTATCTTTACTTGATTTGAACAACGTGCAAACCTACGGGCTATCATATTTGCTCTCTTAGACAGTGCCCTTCGCTCCCGCTCAATGTCAACATGGTCCTTCAGGTCAGCCGTTACCCAGTGCCCCAAGTATTTAAATTCGTTTACCCGTTGCAATGGCACATCATTCAGACGAATAGAGGGCACATGTTCTGGGCATTTGGCGCGTCCCTGAAAGACCATGTATTGGCTCTTAACAACATTATACATAAGGCCATGANAAAAAAGTCAAAAGTGAATGTCAGAATGAGATTTAAAATGTCAACTACAATAGATTAAATAGGTAATAAAATAAAATAAACAATAATAACAACAAAACACAGAATTGATAAAAATACATTATAGGGAACAGAAATTCAACATCACAAATTATACTGCCAAGACATGCCTGCCACAACAGTGCCCAATGTAGGGACAATCAAAGCGCTTGGCAATCATAGCCAGGACAGTGTTGGAGCTAGCCCGCACCCTGCGCACCAAGGACGCGCACCGCTTGCGCATGGTGGCGTGGAAACAGTCAGTGCGCGCATCCGCAAACATGCTGAAGAAGAAATACTTATAGTTGAAGATAAAAGGGACGAAGTACGAAACCCGGAGAACAAAGTAACCTATTTCTTACCAGAGTTGTATGATGTCAATACAAAAGGGAAAATATAGATGAAAAGAATACAGGAAACGAAGAAATACAAGAATATCAAAAAAGCAAGATAAGGAGAAGACACAATTTTGCTTTAACTATTTTACTCTTAAAATAGGAGACCGGCCAATGACGGCTAACTTGGAAAAAAAGTGGTTCAAATGGGAAATACGTATCGAAAGATTTATTGTAAAACAGAACGTACAATCCAAAGAATTCCTGGAATAGCTTCCGATTTAATTTCAACACAAGCAGTAACCCTAACTATATCTTTGTGTATTTCGCAAGTTCTCGTAACCCTTTACGAGATAGTCGGGGAACCTCGAGATAAGAGCTGCGTACACACACCGATATCGCAATAACTGGGCCCTTAAGATGCTTCGCGAATGTTTCCGCATCATCTTCCTATCAGCCCACAGCTGGACATAGGGTTCCTTATGGAGCGAACAATGTGTTTTGTATGACAAACCAGATTATGAAACTTGTTAGTGGTACGCCCCCGTAGCGAAAGATGTTGTCAGATAAGATCGGAATCCGACGATCAAATTGCATGCTGTATGAATATCGGTAGCACTCGCAGATGATTTTAAAATCATAATAATATGAGATAACGCTATCTCAGCAGCATGTAATCAATGATCGGCAGTTTTTAGTCTGGTTCAAAAACATATTGAGTGGTTGCAATTGCAACTCCCAAATAAAAAGAGCAAAACAACTTACAGAAACTCAGAGTATAGCTTTAAATGCATAATGTATTTGAACTAAGTATTATCTTTTGCAAATATTACATTCACTTACAAAAGTAAACAGTGGTATTGGAACTGTATTTCTTTTATCTTTTTGCTTTCTCACATCCTCAGCGGTTACTTAATTATTTATTTTTCAAGATACTTGTTTAATATTCATTACTTTATTCAAAGCACGAAGTCTGGATACGTACCTACCTTCAGGTCATTTATTATCATTTTTATGGCTACGCTCCGTTGAAAATCGTACGCATATCAAAATACCGCTTAACTTTGTTACATAAAAATGATAATTTTTATCAGGTACATTATATTTAGGCGCTAAATTCGATAAAGATGTTACAAAATTCTAGAAATGAGTTCGTTTATCAAAGTTTTATGTTCAACAGGATATTATTTCGTTACGTTTCGATTTCGAATAAAACTTGTATAATATTCTTATGACATAAAATAGAAAAGTAGCAGAGCTGTAGGTACTATATTAATTTTTTACATACAACTTTTTGGCTACCTTGCAACTGAATTCAGAGGAAGTATTGGTATCTGATGAAACACATTGTGTATTTTACCATCTTATTAAATTTAGATTTTCATTTGACAAGCATTAAACCCAGTAAATAATGAGCTTATTTCTTCCACCTGTAACGCATCGAATAAGAATCTGCAACGGTTTAAAAATACACTTACAATTAGACACAGCGTTCGTAATCTTTGAAATGATAATATGTTACAAAAACAACCGGTTCCCAGTCCATTTATATATCACGACGATCTGAAACTACTTAATCATGACGGGTGTATGTATCATCCACTAACACGCATCATCACGTACAATTTTTCATTAGCAGTTCGCAGATGGCCTTAACAACGTCACCCAGAGATAAGATACCAAAGCACTTAAAAAATAAATTCAGTACAGATTTGATAACAGTTTCATCCTCAGCCGGATGAAAAAGCAACAAGGTCAATTTTGTAAACAATCAGGCATAGACTCATAGTGATAGTAACACTCGTCTGCTAATTAGATCGCAAAATTATGAGAATCATCTGTTTTGAGCAAACTACGGCGAGAATGTTCTTTCTCGAAACGCGGCGAAATTCATAACAGCTGTGATGATTGATGTTAAACGCAATCTATCATGCCTTCATAATGTACATATTTTACTTTATAGACGGGGAAGAGTAAACATTGAAGTATTTGAGAATGCCAGCTTATAAAAGAATAGACATCAATTAGAAGACGATTAAAATAAGGGCCATCGTTGATGATATTGACCTTCGACTCCTCAACTGCAACTAGTTCAACCGAGATCAAGAAACCCTGTCATATATGAGCCACAAAGGTGCTACACTAAAAATACATGACCAAAACGTCTCCTATGCTTCAAAGACTCATCAATCACATACCTAACCCATTTCTAATAAGTTCTTGTATCTAAATTGGTTGATAAGCCCCCAACTTTCATTTTCGCGCCCGTTTATTAAACCGACTGATCTTATGATAAGGCCTGTTGCACTGTGGCAAAGATCCAGGCTATCTTATCTAGCCTACGGGCCGTGACGTGTTTGGTTAGCTAAATCAATGTTGTCGGAAGCTACTGCATCATTTGCTTAATTACTGCATTATTATATACTTTCAAGTCATTCTGTAATAAAGCACTTATGAGCGGACCAGAAGCGAACGCCATCAAGTAAAGTAAAACTGTAATAAGGTGAAAGGGCCGAATAACTGGCACCATTTCGGATCCAATGCTTCAGCGAGGTCCAGAAACACTGCTTTCATTGAAAAGCTATAGAAATTTTCTGATGTTACTTTTGATCTAAGTTAGCATACCATGCATGACGATGAACGCATCGATTGTAACTGCCATCGAAACTAATGAAAATCGCTTAACAACCAGAGACAAGCTCATAGACCCTATAATTTTAATCCGTCTTATGATCTAGCTGTTTTACACCATCTGCCTTTAGCACCCACATCAGGCCACAATACTGTCGCATCTACGTCACAAATGACGTTATTCTATGCTCAGGCGTATCTCTTAACATCACGTGATCGCAAAAACTGCTGGCGGTTACAAAAACCGGTTGCCATTGCACCACCGAGTGCTGGGATGGTTGCTTTAATACTTTAATATGCCATTACAAATGTAACTCGAGTCTGTTCCGTGTAAACTTGAATATGAATTGAAGTAAGTGGTGCTTTTCTTAACGTGGCAATTGTTTCTTCAGTTCTACGGTTAATAATGGTGATTGAAACGGAAACCGTGTCTGAAGTGTAAAAAATAAATTAACAAGCAAGTTGATTATAGGTGAAAAAGAAACAGGATGCAGAAGAAGTGTGAATACTGCACTAAAAGCGAGACTGAAATTAAAGCGTAAAATTGTTTGCAGCAAGAAGACGAAAACGTCATTAATGAACCTGTAATGTTTCATTTCATTTTCCCTAATAAAATTTAATAAGAAGAATCACAAAGGGAATGATGATAGCTAGCAGTAAAAAAAAGATACATTTACAAGTAATCACCTTGGAAATAATAATAAGTCTTCGAAATCCTAATACTGAACTGCATTAGTTTAAAGACAAGCAAACGGTGTAACTCGTGTAACAGTGTTTTGAATACAAATTAATTTAAAACAACGACCATTGCAAAGTCGGGTACATCGAACTATTATGCTAAACCTAAATTAGAATTGTTTGAAGGATATCACTGAAGGTGGGATTGCATTTGAAGGTAACTCTGCTAATTACTTGTTTGTCATGTAGGAAGGTGATATTATTTTGAATCCATGTTATCTCAGCTGCTTCTTATCAGGTATCTCTATCAGCTAAAATCTCAGTGTTCACTTCCTTTTAATCTGTGTCATCTTCTACAGAATCCATACACGTTATGTTTAGACTGTCTCATTTACGTTTAGAACTTATCGTATGGTTCATTTTTATTAGTGATTAGTGCGTCATCTTCACTCATCATTTTTTATAGACTCATCGTTTTGGCAAACAGTATCCCCAATATTAACAGTGCTCCAACTTAAGTATGGTATTATAAACAGATATCGGATAATCGGGCGTCAATATACCTAAACTTCACTTTTATTCTCACGAAAGTAAAACACGGACATGCTTTTCAGAATCCCGGATCCCGGAATCGTTCGAAATTCCTGAGATTGCTAAAAATGCCCGCATGCAAAATAAAGTTAGAACCCGTTGGAAACTCTCATTGTAATTTTTATAAATTAAAAAAACCGATTCCAATGGATCTTTTTATTTACAATAAAAGTTTTTATGATTTTCCATTTTTTTTTAATAATATAAAGATACTAAATCAAAATTACCACTGCTATAATTTCATTAAGTTTTTTATAGTTGCTTTTACAAAATTGTTCAATCCCGGAAAACCGGGATTACTTATTTATTCAGAAAGGAATGTCCATATAATTCTTTCACGGGAAGAAGTTTAGGCCCTTGGCCAGATCGGTATCGTTCAACAAGATAGTGTAGGACTATTTGCAAACTAATAATGATAGTTACCTACCTATTACAATACACATACTAGGTACTAAAGGTGATTGCACCTTTATCTGATTCTGAGCCAAAAATTTGTAAGCTTTTGGGGAGTTGCATACTAAACTTTGCTATTGTTCTCATATTTAGGACTGGTCAGTGTTCAAGCTCAAGTGCAATTAGTATATACTCTGTGGTATATAAAACGTGAAATAACGCAATACCTTTTAAGGGGTCATTGTACTCATCATTATGAACAACTTTTACTAAGGGACCAACGCCGAAACCTCGAAAAAAAATCAGCTGTTCAGTTTATTTTATCGAGTTTATTATCTATGGTTGGTCCCATAGTAAAAGTTGTTCATAAAGATGAGTATAATGCCCACATAAGAGGTATTGCGTTTATTCTGTAACACGTTGCACATATAGAGATAATTATGGTTAAGTGACAAGACAAGAGTTATTAAAATGTGAACAAGTTTTGAACGGCGCCGATGAAGATATATATGTATCTTTTACTACTCCATTCAGGAGTAGTAAAACATACAGGAGTAACAGTTTAATTAGCTACAGTGTAGCAACATGGTTTAATTACCAAACCGAAATACCAATAAAGATAAAAAAGTCCTTAAACCAATTTTTATGCTGTGGCAGTAATGAGAAAAGCATGTTATGCAGATGAGTGTGAACCGTTTATTGCACTGTTTTACCGTAGCGTCTAATGTGACCACTTAATTTAATTGAGACACATTCATGACTCTTTGTCATTATCATACTAATGTAGTCTAACTGTGGTTAAACAATGTTCATGATTCTAGTCATGATACTGTTAAGTTTATTTTTGTCCGCAAGTCACACGAAAGTTGCTCAGAATTTGTCTAAATACTCCTTTTGAGTTATCAAAGAAATCATCCGTAGCTTAGGCTTTTTCTTGAATTTGGGTTTTAAATTATCGAAGCCGGTATTCTAGTTTATTTTCGAATCATGATAAAAATAGCCACTAAGCGGCGCCACAAATAATACTCTCTCCAATACTTTTACTCACCATTGAAAGTCGGTTATAGATGTTCTAAAACCGACTTTCAATTTCAAAACACATTTAGATTCAACAATTTCATCTAAAAAACTAGTCTGGAATTTATGAAGATCAAATCGATCTTCGATAAATCAAACTACATCATCTCAAGCGATGATTTTTTCTTAGGCCTTGTGCAAACCTGTATTACGGAAACTGGCGTTAAAATAAACATCTGTTTACCTTGAACTTTACGACCGCAGACGTAGCCTCAGTTTAGAACTAGCATTGAAGTTGAGTCTAGATTATAAACGAGCATTTTGGCAATGAATGATGTATTGTTGTGGCCGTATAGGTATATATTTTTGTTGATAATGTTACTGATGTTCAAATACTGTCATGACGAAGGACGGACGCTAGCACATCAAGCAACAACAATCTGTCAAATTTATTTAATAGATTTTCAACTTTATCGCTAAACTATTAGGTTCAAGGTTGATCGGGAAAATTTGACAGTTTCGGGTAGCGATAAAGTTGAAAATCTATTAAAGAAATTTGACAGATTATTCAGGTTTAATGTGCTGGCGACTGTACATATTATCTCTCAAGCCAGGGTTTTCCCAACCATTTTGCGGTCAGCTTTCTGACCAACCGGATGAAGCTGAACACCGAATCCAATATTGTTTGTTGCATGGAGGGACTGAATAAACATAATTATGATCACCTCCAGTTTTTCCATGATTGTATCTTTAATAGGGAAACTTATTTCATTCATAACTTTGCGTAGGTACTAGACAAATTATTGCTAACAATACGTCATGTCAGTCTCTGTACTGTACCTACCATAGTACCAGCATACGAACAAAGTGCCACGAGAATGAACCTACAAAGGAAGAATTAGCTTAATACTAGATAATGGCTTGATCTTTAGCCCTGGACTTACTCACACTTGGCATTGTGTAGTTACAACGCAACGTAGACAATCATAGGAACGGTTAAGTTTACTACTCAGTAGGTGCTAACCCAAAAGATGAACTTGGATGTGTATGATTCAATGGGTACCAATGTTTTACATGGAGCGACTACATTTCTGACCACCACAACCCAGTAACTGGGTCCTCGTTGACAAGACTGGTGTCATATTTTCTGACTTCTGACTATCCGTAATAACCGTCAAAGATCTTCAAACGCCAGCCGTGTCCACGGGCTTAACGTGCTTTCCGAAGCACAAAGGGGTCTTGGCCACCTAATTAATGGACACCCATCCACGGATCGACCTCGGCTAAGATGAAGCCGTACGCGGTGCGACTGGTATTATTTAGCGACGTTACTGCCCGAAATATGTAGCATACAAAAAAAAACTTCTGGTTCTTAACACAAGACTTCAGAAAGGCCGACACGTTTATAAACTAAAGCGTTTACAGCATGTTGTGTAAGATATTATTATGAATATGTTACACGTGTGTTTAAACTGAGGAGATAATTATTGTTTTTGCTTTCGTTTCAATGTTTTTTGCAGTTTACACGTTCAACGCTCTTTGTAGGCGCCCTCGCAGTTCGCAACTGTTCATTATAGGTAACAGGAAAAACTTGAGTAGATCCACAAGGTTTTTTGATGTTCACGAATGATTTTTCTTAGGAAGAATTCAGCTACTAATTCAAAGCCAGAAATAATTCAGATTCCACTCATAGGCACAAAACTTATTGGTAATACTTTTATTGTAGCTAAGGAGTGGAATACCCTGCACTGGAAGTTTCCTGAAGGCTACAATCTGGGGGCCTTTAAGTGAAGAGTTTCTTCTAGGCAAACGTGGAGTACATTTACCTAGAAGAAACTCGATTACACCATCGTTGTCCATAAGGTGAGACTGTGGTTAAACGTGAACCTATCAATAATTACTTTTTTGTATTTGGAACAAGGGACCTTAAGGTATAAATAGTACAGCATGAGGATTAAAAAATACAAAACATTAATTTAACACAACAGATTGTACTAGATTAGATCTACGCAACCCCAGGTTTTCAAACGATTGAGATAAGTTGATACGAGTACGTGCAGAAACTCAATAACCAAGGATCAAAGGACCGGACTCCGCAGATCCGCTTAGCACAGATGAAAGAGGATTCAGTAAATACTTTCCTATACGAAGGAAGTATGAAGACTGACGATGAGACGGGTCGATGGATGACTGGTACTAAAGCTTGTAGGGAAGTACCAAGATTTGCACAAAGCAGGAAAGTATGAGAAATTAAAAGGCTAGACTTTGTCAGTCCGTGTCCTTGTCGAGGTGATCGGCGGCGGTGACCTCTCGCGTCCGGCCCTGGTTGAATACATGGTCCGGAGCGAGGAGGCTTGGGGAGCGGTCACCTCCTTCTGCGTAGCAGTAATGCTAGCGAAGGAGGAGGCGGGCCGCGCGAGGGAAAGGCAAGGCCTTCGCCCCAACCGCCGCTACAGGAGAAGACGCCCCGGGCGTCGGGAGTCGCAGGGCGATCCCCGGCCACCGTAGGCGCGGGCCTGCGGACGGCGAGCGTTGGGTGGCTCGCTGTCCGAT
>NDFZ01004788.1:143496-167927 GCA_002192655.3 Mamestra configurata
GTCACCGGCTGTCGGAAACTACATTTTATGACCTATTTGCGAAGGTCCGGGAACTACGCGAGACCGCAGGAAGCTGGGTTCCTTTACTGAGTGTGCCGTAACAAATTCACTTGATGCTTGATGGAGGTTTCGAAATTCATTTAGATATGCTCAAACGCCCTTGAAACTTTCAGCGAATGTTGCGAATTTCTCTCCCTAAGTGATTACAACTTTATCAGGATAAAGTTGTTCGTTCATTTACGTTCTCATTATCAACCACTAGGCTATCACAGTGACAGATTTCGCAAATCTCCTCTACAAAATTGTTTCCGGTGCCCCGTCGAGTTCAGATATCAACTTAACCTCCACGGTAGGTACACAAACACGCAGACCGTGTTTAAACAACCGCATGCGTGCACGCATTAATCACAATCTTGGCATTGACCTATTACGCAAAATGGAACAATATAACCAAAAACCCACATTTGTTAGCGTACTTATCACAAGGCGGGAAGGGTCGTTTTGGAGTATCAAAATGATGAAAGATTGTTAGGAAATTAAAACCAGATGTGGTGTTGACTTGCTGAAGATCATTTGCATGGTGCGGGTTCTGTCTGTCGGCGCTGCAGTTTGTATAAAAACCCTTCCTGTTTTTTGCTCGTTCGGTAACAAGAAGTCTGTGACTTGGCGACTATGTTAATTAATCATGAGTTGACAGCAGACAAACGCTAGATTATTCGGGTCATGTTCTAACAAAGAACAATGGTCATTGACTTGTCGTTTGGCGGTGCCGGTTTCTCTATTCTAATTTCGCTACGCGCATAAAGTATTTTAACTATCTTTTTGATGATTGAAGATCTAATTGTCAATTGATGCAGCGCGGAACATCTGACTGGTGCGACCAGAATAACGGCTCTATTTTCACATTAGATTAAGTTAGTGACATACATATAGGCAACCAAGTGCTGTTAACTTGATCCATAGCTGTGACTTCTTGTTTCTGGGGTTTGGGACTACTCAGCGACGAAAGGCAGCATTTATTTACCTCTTCATAAAAATGGAAGATGCTCCAAATCCCAAATAGTTTTCTGCCAAATATGGAGACGCGTAGCAAGTGGCTGTGGAGAGTGGACTACCGATGATGAAGAATAATACCTACATCTCTTCTGAATTCATGGTGAAATTTATTAGCCTCTTTATGTCCGAAGAAAGATAACTATCTTCAGTTCGCCCAACTGACGCCCAGAGGGCTTAATTAGTAAGTACACCCATAAACAGGGACCGAAGTGTATTCGGCCGGGATTTCCAAACAATTTTAAAAATAAAAGGACAATACACACAATATGGTGAAATGTTTCAGGCGACGCTTAATAAAACCACAGAGTGAAAATAACAATTTTTATTTATACATTCGTTTGTGAAGCTGTAATGTATAAAACCTCCTTCCATTCTACCGAAGCCTCCACTTACAATTTACTACTAGTAACGTTCTTTATACTACAAATAAATAAAAACCTCGTTTAAAACCAACTGCTTCATAGACAACCGATTGATGCGAAGAGGAGAGGTAGAAAAAAGGATCAATAAAGAGACATAGAGCATTCAAATATTGCCGTTTCTTTTCTCTGGTCTTTTTACCATCCCCACCCACTCCACCTCAATAGGATCACCTATAAGTAATTTTTACTCAATTTACATTACACTAGAGTATTTTTTATTATCTACATACAAAAATAATATATTATAAGCTTTATTGTGATCCGCAAGTAACGTTTTCATACAAAAATCTTCTTGAAAAAATCACAATTAGTAGTGGCAACGCTATCGAAACAAAAAAATATAGGTATATAATGGGAAGAATTTTGTATGAAAACATACCTAATTTATATCTTAGCAACGCGTGCCGAGTGAAAAATAAAAATTACGTAATAAGGTCTACTTAAGTCAATTAATTAGATCTGAACAGTAAAACTACATATTTTTGTAACAGTATCGACTGACAGGTTATCCTATAAATACAGGGCTATAATTTAACTCGTTTCATTACTTCGCATTATAAAGTCCCTGGATTTCGAAAGATGTATTGAATTTTCTAATCGATTTTTATTTCAAATGTTTGGGGGCAAATCATTATATTTCTTTAAAGTAATAAGATAAATAATTTGCACATTTCCGCTGAAAACAGTGTAGAACAAACACTGTTTTACACTCGATCACAAATGTTTTGCTAACTTCAATGTAATTAATTCGTTATTGCGGTGAATATAGAAATATACATTGCACGTCGTGATATTTACAATATAAACATAGTAAAAATTAAAAATACAACTCGTTAATGCTTTCAGTACTTTTGAGACTAATAAGTGAAAATGGCGGTCACTCGCATTCAACGTCATTTTAATTTATTTTTAACACTTCCTCTATTCATTTTGAAAGTAACAGGTTTTTGACATAAGGGTTTTTACCAGCTTTTAATTATTATGGCAGTATGCAGGTCACATTTTCTGCAAAATGGACGGTCGGAAAACGCAATATTGGCACCGCACAAGATGGACCGAAGACTTATGAGGGTCAAAAGTGCGAGAAGCACAAGACCGGTCATGGTAGCTTGGGAGACAAGAACTTTTTCGACTGAAAAAAAAAATGACGATGAATCATAGATAACTTAGTTGCGTTAAAAACGCCTATGTCCAAATCTTTCACGGAAAGTTTTTTTTACCATCTTCAATACCGTGTTTAAAGAAAGGGGTCACATAGGCACATAACAATTATTATTTATCATACATTAGGTATATCTCACATAATCTCATAAATGCATAGGTTTTGTAATGGTACGATTCTGATCAGATAAGGGTGAACATTAGGAAATTTATTTGCAAACAAAAGTAGAACACAGGTAAGGTTATGTCTATATTAGTATTTCGAGACGAAGGCAATCCTAATTCCTGGGGCACTTTTTTGTATTATTGATAAGACTCGCGTATGACCACAATCTCACCTGATAGAAAGCGATAATTCTTTCGACGATGGAGCACGCTTCCCTAGACGTAGGTGCACACTAAACAAACTATTAATTAGACCCCCGGTTGTGTTTTTAAAGGGGAATCATTACCCGGGCGAATAAATAATATATGGATGACTTAATAAGATACTTTAATAAGCCGAGCGGCGTTATGTTTGCGAAAAATTATCTTATCTGGCGATAATTATGAATAATGAAAATTAGTAAAATGACCTACTAGCAGTAGGAACCAGTTAATCTAAGCTAGCAACTAAAATTCCAAGTGTCCGAATTAATATTAAATTGGGCGAAAAAAAATAGTGAGTGGGCGAAAATAATCGTAAGTGAGTGAGCCAAGTAGCGGAACATAGGGCACCCCGACACTGATAGGTCAGGTTCGAATGGTATGACGGGATCTAGAGTGGGGGGACAAAGCGAGTGAACTTAGCTCCCGTCATGCCATTCATGTTTTGTTCCTTTAAACCCTGCAGATAGGAATAGTAAGAATGTTAAAATTGAATGTTTGACTTTAGAATTCCTAAAATTTTAAGAATGATTATAGGTACTGATCGCTCTGAATAACTCGTACCACACATTCGTATTTTTAAGTCGCCGTTTTCAATATTTGCGTTCGCCCTCAGTCTTCGCCCACTTAGTATTTCAGTACGACATTTTAAACAAATTTCGCTTAAAAATCGTTTAAATACTAGCTGTTCTCATGGTGTATTTCGATTTCATACACTTGTTGCGAGTAAATTGAAGTTATTGTTTGTTTAACTAAACCGCTAAAACACTTGAAAGTGGTGACGGGCGGGAATTTTGGGGGACAGACTTTATGTAAAATTTGACGTTCAAAAAGTGCTTGCTCTCAACCTATTTTTAATAAACGACTTTTGATTTTGTTTTTAGACTCCTCACTGTAAGATATAATAACAAACTTTTATTTTCAAATCAAAGCAGATTACCATCGATATTGATAGATAAATAGATACGAATCAACAAATCAAGTGTTTCGTACAAATGTGTTGATAGAAAATCATTATTACCTATCAAACAAGTCAAGATCAGCTATCTTAATGGCATTATATCAGAATAGAACATTTCCGTTATTTTGGTCCATCACATCTAATTGGTTTTTCGATAAGTTCTGAAACCAGCTTGATAAACGGTTTATTAGTGTAGCTGAGTACTTCCGTACAAGACTATAAAAAAAACTAAGTGGTTTTAACAGGAAAAAATAGGCCAACAGGAAAATATGTTTATTTTTAACCGACTTCCGTGACTTCGTTTGCGTTTATATCGATTTTCGCAAACAAAAAGTAGCCCATCTATCTCTGTACCAAAATTCATCAAACTCGGTTCAGCGATTTAGGCGTGAAAGCGTTACAAACAAACTAACTTTCGCATAAAAAAATTGAAGTCATTTATAATTTTAGTTAGGATTATGACACGGAACTATAAATTTTAGTACATTTTAATGTAAGTGGGATGAGCAAACTTTGTCATTCCAACCGAAGCGAAATAGACGCCCGAGCCAAAGGCGAGGAGTTATGGAGCTTATAGACTGCAATGACAAATGCGCACGTGTTTAAAACAACGATTTTCAATTCACTTACTCGAAAAAGTAAGTAATAAATTTTCATAAACATATCATTTAAGTAACGAACTTTATGGAGTTTCTTGTCCGTTCTTGTCCATAAGAATCTACTTTTGTGGATGGACAACTAGAGTGTACGAAACTATTTTATTTTTAAACTGTAAATTTGACGTGCTACGTACGTGTGACGTGTAATAAATGAATTGACTTTGGCTTTGACTTTGATCAATTAATATCGATAGTAATCTTAATAGATTGCTTTACCTAGGATATTTATTAATTATTTGCTGTGTTTTATGCCCGACCGTACTACAGGGACTCGTAAACAAGACGAACCTGCACGCTATTGTTTTCTATGCACTACACCCAATATAAATGCTGCCTTAAAAGAACATGTATAAATTCAACCTTTCAAATCCGAGTCCTTGCTCTCCACGCCAATTGAAATAATTTAAATATCGTACGAAAATCAAACAAACCACTTTAAATCTCAAGAAATTTAAGTCCAAATTGCAACAAACGATTATTTGCACAACCCGTTAAGAAAAAGGCCATAAAACAATTAATTGCCAGCAATTTGATAATAACCTAGACACAAATAATAAAATAATTGATTAATTTCCTTCAATTAAATTGCACAACACACATTTTTTGCAACAATCTAAAAATTACATATAACCTACAGAATCGCAAAAGAATTAACTATCACCATTCATTAAATTTAAATAATAATTTGATTTTAAATGTAAACTTTGTATTCGATACTTTTACTCAATGAGTAATTTTTGACAGCTATCGCATCGAATAAATCTTAGAATTTATTTACTTACAATTTGTCTGTACGGCTATTGCTTATGGCGACGACGCCATCTTTTCAAACGTTTGTCTTGCTCTAGATTGCGTTCGAACACGTTTTTTTTTAAGCATAATATAAAATAAATAATAAGCTGAAGAGTTTGTTTGTTTGGACGCGCTCATCTCTGGAACTACGCGTCGGATTTGGAAAATTATTTTTGTATATCACACACCACATTCATGACGAAGGGGAACGGGAAAAAAACGGGATATGCGCGTACAAATGCTAGTTATGTTATATTTCGACGGACTCGTGGCTTAGTTGATAGTAGCCCTGCCTGCGAAGCGAGAGGTCCAAGGTTCGATCCCCGGCCGGGGCAGACTTTGTGGTGAATATAAAATTTGTTTTCGTGTCTTGGATGTGTGTGGAGTGTCTATGAGTATATCCATACCACCTGCGACACAGGGAATCCTAGTGCAATGTGTAATCGTTATTGTTATTTATAACAACTCAGGGGTTGTTTCTACTGAAGCTAAACTGACGTCACTGACATTGATGGTATGACGTGTAGGTAGTTGTGTGCGTGTGCTTTAGGCCCTAAGAAAAGTACTCGATATTTTGAAGTACCGATACTTTTAGATACGAGTACCTACGAAATTTTTTTTCGATACTACTCATGAGTACAGTATCGATATGTACAGTCTGTTCGATATCGTGTCCCTAGTAAGACCTGATTCGCACGAACAATTTTGCAGGTATGTTCTGTTGAAAAATGGTGCATCCATTGGATGCAAAAATAGGTTAACTAATTAAAATCTCTTTAAAGGTTGCGATAACGATGCGACCACGCTTGAGAAATGTTTCTATCTGTTATTGAGTAATTTTAGAATACTTTCGATGAAAATGCGTAATTGCAATCTCGCGTCTCAACTTTCAAAATTTAACCTGCACGTAGAACTATTAAAAACAAATCTTTCAAATATTTTTTTTGACGCAGTTGTTAGCAATAATATTAGATTGAACTAAACTACAGACACCGCCAACTGCATCGGACCCTACACTTTAATGACTGACATTTTTGGAATCATTTCCTCGAGCCTTTTATTTTCATAAGCCATATTACTATGACACGAAAAACTACGACTTCACATACGAAACGGCGACATCTTGGTTCTTTTTCAAAATGATACATAAGAAAAGACGAAATAACGATTACCTCGTTAAAATCTATCCAGCATCCGTTTAGACTACATGGTATACCAAAGAGATACACATACAAACATACCTATTCTCGAAATTGTTACCCTCCTTTTGGGGCAGTCTGGTAAAAGTGAAAATAATGTAGACAACCTGCACTGTTGTCTCTTCTTCTCCCTTTTAAATCCATCCAAAAGATCATTTTCAGGAACAAGAACGCCCAATGGTTCCTCTATGTTTTCTGTGACTCATTTGGTGTACGTAATTAAAATCTAGGTCATGCGAAACAAGCCTAACACAGACCAAAACCTAACCTAACCTAACCTAACCAAAAGAGAACGAAGAAGGTTAATAAGCTTTAGATCAGTGATGTCGTCCTGCCAATATTATAAACTAGCTACCGCACGCGTTAATATCGAAAATTATCCCAAGGAAACATACTCCCGGGATGAAAAGTATCCTATGTGTTATCCCAGACTATAATCTACCTCTGTGTCAAATTTCAAGATCCGTCTAGCCGTTTGCGCGAAAAGAAGTAAAAAACATACACACACACTCACAAACTTTCGCTTTTATTATATTAGTGTGATATATATAGTAGGATGTGCAAGTGGATGGTTGTCACTGAATCACGCCTCAACGGCTGAACGGATCACGTTTGGCACTCGTGTAGTCCACTGCCTTTTAACCCGGGTCGGACTATACAGGGTACCTTTACTCGTAAAAGCTCCGCTTGTTTAACACGGCAGTGTGTCCGCCAAATACGAATCATTTCGGCCCACTTTTGACCCCTGTAAATTAAAATCAGTAAACCTTTTTGATTGATTTGTATAAGTCACTAACTTTAGTTTATTTTTTTGTTATGAAGCATACTAAAAAATAAACGTTAGCTAGGAGCAAATAAAAGCTTTTTATTTCTTTGTATTAAAACGTTCTATAAATACATCATTTTCGAGTGAGAAACCAATATACATAGAATCATACCTTTTTCTAATTAATAAAGAAGGAAAATATTTTGAATATGGAGTAAATATCTAACACTATTGACCCAAATATTAAAGAGACCCTGTGAGTTGAAAAGATTATAAATATTAAATGTGCAGACACTTGCTCATAAAGGAATCTCAAATATTTCCTATATGTACAGTTTAGCCAAAACATCGAAGCGAATAACGAAATGATTTTAATAACGGCAAGTTTGCATACATGAAGACATCGACTAACGTTTATACCAGTACCTACAGACTCTATATTATTATCTTCCAAACTACCAAATAGTCAAATGCATAAAAAATCACGGAGCCACACTTTAAACGGACTTTCTAAGTGTTCCTAAAACTTCTTACGTATACACTTTGCTGGCAATTAGGCTGGATAAATATAGCTTACTTTATAAGCTTCGATTCTGTATTGAGTGCAGTGGATGAATGAAAAGGTGGAGCTTTCAAATACCTCACGATTCTCAGGCACATTCAGGCAGTGCATGGGCTGAAAAAATAGGTAAGTCTCATAAGCAAGAAACGTGGCCCTAGAAGTGCTAACTTTTTCATTCCTCGACTGTACATCTGTGAATCGATGATAAAATATTTGCCAGTTCCTGTCAACCTTTGCTTAAACGACGCCATTTTCTGTCAGCCATCACTGACTTTATCAAGGAGTATTTCCTTTTGCCTATTCGCCTACAAAAATCATTTTCCTTACGACTTTTCGAGTCTCCTTACGAAATATTTCGGGGTTTTCTCACTCCGTTAAGGTACAAGCTCGTCCAAAGCCTTGTCCCGATTAAATTCGTGCTTGGCCAATGCTGCCGACACCCTGCCTTCTGGAAAGCCCAGGTCCATGAGGTCGCCCATTATTAGTAGACCTTCGATCACCTGGAATTTCAAAACGAGGATGGTTAATTTATGTTATGGATTGATTTGATTTTGGGCCACTGGCCCATTTTTACGCGTCTGTCCCAGATGGAGTCACTTTTCAAGCGGTTTCATGCAGTAAAATCGATTCTGTGGTTAAACTAAAACAAATGCCACCAACTCCATCAGACTCCTTGGTAAGTGACTAGTTTGGAACTATTTTCTTGTTATTAGTGGTGGGTTTTTTGACACAAGTACACTGCCGGCCAAAAGTTTAAGACCGCACTTAAACAACATAATTATTATCTATCAATTGTAATAAAATCCCATAAGATAAATAAAAGAAATGCACATCTGCATATTCTATTTTAATTATAGAATATTTAAAGAAGCCATTCTTTTGTTAACTTTCAAGTTATTGGACAATAAACATCTAATATTTGCAAACATCGACAAACGCTGCGCTAGAGCCAGGTGGTAGAGTCGTAATAATATTTTTATTATGTGCTCATTACTAATTACTTTGGTTTTGTTTCGCATTGGTCAATTATTAGGATTATTAAGCTTCTGAAAACACGTATTTCTGACTTATTATTACCTGAGTTTACTTGGATTTCTTCACAAACAATCTCAAGTAGTCTAAACTTGCGATTTCTACAGTTAAGACGTTTAAAAATGGGAAAAGCACGCGAAATTAGCAGTGAAGTGCGTTCTGCCATCGTTATTTTACATAATGAAGGCAAATCAGAACGTGAGATTGCTTCACAACTGAAGTTATCGAAGACTTGTGTTCATGGCGCAATAACTCGATACAGGGAGGCAGGCAGTTTTTAAGATTGTCCACGCTCGGGAAGGCCGAGAGCTACCACGTCTAGTGAAGATAATTTCATTGTTGTTACCAGCAAGCGAAATAGACGCTTAACAGCACCAGAAATTCGCGTTGAAGTAAACAAAACCCGAGTTAAACCTTTATCATTAGCTACAGTAAAACGGCGATTGAGAGATGCGAAGTTGTATGGTCGCGTTGCCGTTCGGAAACCTCTGCTAAGGCCACAAAAAGAGAAATCGGATACAGTGGGCTCTTGCCCATCGAGATTGGACTGAAGAAGATTTTAAAAAAGTCCTTTGGACCGATGAATCCAAGTTTGAACTATACGGTTCAAATCGAAGAATTTACGTTCGACGCAGTGCCCAAGAAAAGAAGATGCCAGACTGTGTAGTCCCAACAATCAAGCATGGTGGTGGCTCAATTATGGTCTGGGGTTGCTTCTCTAGCCAAGGAACTGGCGATTTGATCAAAATGGAAGGGATTTTGAAAAAGGAACGGTACAAACAAATTTTAGAACAAAATGCCGTTCCTTCCGGGTTGCGATTAATTGGAGATGGATTTATTTTGCAACAAGATAATGATCCAAAGCATAGCTCAAAACTATGCAGAGGATATTTAGAAGAGAAAGAGGCACAAGGGGTGTTAAAAAACATGGTTTGGCCTCCTCAGAGCCCGGATCTCAATCCCAATGAACTTTTGTGGGAAGAGCTTGATAGGAACGACCGTAATCGTGGCCCATCCTCGCAAGAAGACATGTGAAATGCTTTATGCGAAAGTTGGAGCAATATATCACAAGACACCATCAACAAATTGATTGCCCGCATGGCCGAGAACTGTGAAAAAAATCTTAGAATGTAAAGGAGGATTTTTTGATGAAAAATCAGTTTAGCTAACTATAGCCTTTTTTAGCGTGGACTGTTAATATTTCTTTACGCTTTTAAAGTATACTGTTTGTCAATCAGTGTTTTATTAGATGATTATACAGGTTAATTAAATATTTAATATTTTATTGGAGTTTTATCTTATTTTCCTACTTTAATTAAGGTGGTCTTAAACTTTTGGCCTGCAGTGTATGTATTACATATTTTTTTCAGTTATGAGGATAAAAAGTGTCCTGTCTGCTTTTAATTAGTAAAACTATATTCTCCTTTTGTAGTAAAATACAGCACCAATATAGCAGTCACCTGTCATCTTCGAATTCATGACGATCGAAATGGCGACATGACTAAACTGGCTATGCTATCATCATCCAGAAGAGTGGTTATTTTTATTTTAACTCAGATCACAGTGCATTCTAAAAATTACTCGCTAAAAACTCAGGAGCTTATCTTCAACCAACAAAAATGTAGCAACTTTATACCTCAGCAATAGAGATCAAAATTGCTTATTTCAATATTATTTGACTACCACGTCACCAGCCACTAATGTGTTTAGGTAAGCGCCGTTATCTAGCTCTTGATATATGGTACAACATAATTAGGTTATTATATAACTAACTACTGGAGCTGTTTTTTCAACTAATTAATAACCCAACTGGAAGCCAAAAAAGGGAAAAAATTTACAGAATAGACTGACCATACAATAGAAGCTCTAACACCCTTGTTCTAAGGCATACATTTCAGTGTTAATTTGTTACTATTAGGTTTTTTAAGCGTCAGATATTTAAGCCTAATGAATGATGTACCATATTTGAAAGTACAGTAATAACAATACTTGATGACTCTGTGTATGCTTCTCATAAAAAAGCCAATTATTCCAGCAGTTAATATAGATATTTTGAACCAATAACAAATCCTACTTATATGTTTTAAACATACCCACACAAACAAATATAATCAATCATAATTCTCTCACAAGTTTCAAAGAATACACAGGTAGAATCAAGTTTAATGGTGGCGGAATCGGAACACTCCGCGAGCCAGAATTTACTACTCTTGTGACAGCAGGGGTGAGGGTTCCGTACTGTGCAGTGAAAAGAAAACTTCACAGAAGTCATTAAATTTAAATTGACTGAAACACCAGGGTACTGGATTGAGACATAATATGTAGAATCATTTTTATCCTGGATACATCCCTATAGGATAAACCACGACTTTCGCGTGAGTGAAGACACTGGCAAAAGTGATTGAATATTTCTATACTAAAGCAGTTCAAATTAATTGCTAATACAACCTCTGTACTAGATTTGGCATTGAATTCAAGGTGCCATACTGCATTACATTATACACTATGTGTATTGGACATTGGGCACACAAGTACCAACAGTCCAAGTAATATAATTTAGCTTGGCAACAAAACAGACTCTCTCCTTTTGGATGGAGGCATAAGGGGAGTTCACATTTAAATTTTCTAATGAACGACATCATGCAGAAACCTGGAAACCATTTTGCCTAACACATTACAAACTGTTTTCAAAATTACATTGCTCCCATATTTAACTCACCTTCTTATCATTATCACCTACAAGAGTACACACCCTTGCTACCCTGTCAAGAGGAAAACCCATTCCATGGATCTTCCTACACATATCCTGCAACTTCGGAGACAACTTCTCAAATGGATTCGGTAGATGCTCCATTTTCCTCCTACTTCTCTTCTCCTCCTTCCTATCACTTATAACCTGAGCCGGTACTTGAGGAGCTTGGGTCTTAGGAGCCGGACTAACATTATATGATCTCTCACATGTACGCAGGTTAGCCAACTCTTCATTTAATTCCCTAACAATATCTGGCACACTCCGTGACCGAGACTTCACTGTAGTCTGTGGCCCAGAAACTGCTTGATTCTGATCCATATTCTCATTTTGAGTGACAGTTTGTTGGTAAGGTTCCAGTGCATTTCCAGGCTGATATGTCACTGGAACATGTGGGTACTGGAAGTAGTAAGGCTGTGGAATGTACGTAGAACCATTTGCCACTTGACCCATTTCACTTGATGTTGTTGGAAGCTGACTACCATAGTATTGATCTACAGCTGGGTACGGATTAGGAGTAACATAATATTGGTAATTTTGCATGTACATATTGGCAGCATCATTGTCTGTGGGGATATAGTACCCGTTTGAGACAGGGTAATGCTGTGGAGAGCCATACATCAGATTTGTATTTTGCATAGGTTGTTCTAAATATGTTGCAGGTAAATATGTGACTCCATCAATATGTGGTTGGGAAACACAGTTAGGCAAAGTGTACCCATGTTCAGGAGCATAATTTGACTGGGGGTGACAGCTACTAGTTGAATCCTTCTGATCTTGCAGCACTTGGGCCAGCAGCTCCATATCATTTATAGTCTTCAGCTCCACATTGTCAAATGGACTTGATGTATCATTCTCAAAATCTCTAAATGTTAGTGTATCTATGTTAGGGTTGTGTGTTATTCTAGTTATCTTGGTATTTAACTTCAAATTCTGCAGTGGGTCAGGGTCATCAAGCAAGCTATTCTCCTGCTGGTATGCCTTCACTAATGTGGGCTGCAGTATGTTGAGCTGAGACTCTGCAGCGATAGTAGTGGTAGGGTAGTTAATGTGTGTGGACACATCAGCATGGTCTGGGGTATTATCTACTTTAGCAGTGTTATCACAGTTTTTATCAGCTCTCTCATCAGGAGAAAGTGGGCTGATGTCATCGGTGCTGGGGTATGACACCTCGGACACGCTGAGCAGCTTTAGACGCTCCTCGTCCTCGGCGGCAGCTATCGCGTCGAGCCTCTTCTGCTCCGCCTCTTGTAGCAGCTGCAGACGGTGCCGCCTCTCATTCTTCTTCGTCTCTTTCGCATTCCTAAGCTCCTTGAGTTTAGCGAGGACATTTCTCTCAAACGTACACGAATAATTAGCGCTGTCGACGACATTTTGCGCTCTTATTGGACATTCGTTTACAGTATAAGGTAAATCGAATCTCAACGGTCGCTTATACTTCTCAGATATTTTAACGGGCACACCGTCCATAAAATCCCCGAAATGTGACATATCAACGCACTGTTCCACCAAGATAACGATGATTATCAAACAATGAGAAAGCAAAGTTTGTTTCTTTTAACACTTTTAAGGTTACATAGTCCCCATTCAACGTCATCACTCGCTACACAGATTTTATAATTGGTTTAATAATTGCACAGATTGTGAGATGTTTTCCATTATCACTGTAAACAATTTTAACGGGTAATTAGACTATTTTTGTAACTAATTTCATTATTTTTACGTGTTTCTGGCAAATCTTAACGTCATGTCAAATGATGTCAAACATGAACCAACAAGAAAAACAAATATTTTATACATTTTGTTAGACAAGAGCAGCGTTATACAATACCCTTTCGCAAAACAAGGACTCCACTTTAAAATGCTCAAAATGTTGCAGTTTGTGTAATGGAACGGTTTCTGGAATGTCACTGTCAGCCTAATATTGCAAAAGGAAAAAAACGATCCACAGAGTAAATATACCTGAAAAACATTGAGTCATGTGATAAAAAAACTGAAGTTTTTAGCAATGTTTTTATATGCACTTTATTATTTTATATTAGAAACAGCAATTTTTACATAGCGTCAGAAAGATTTCAGAATAAATTGTTTTTTTTTAATTAAATGACATAAAATGGAACTTCGGAATTTGAAGTAGAAAAAAGTAAAATCACGTGTACTACTTCACTCACGTCCGTCAGATGTCGCTAGTGTTGCTCCCTAAAGTCATGGCGGATCTTCCTCATTAGATTTTACAGATTTGCCATAATTCGTGGGTAGATTTATTATTACCGGCGTCGAAATAATTGTAGCTAGTTTTTTTCACACAGTGGGAGTCAAGCGACACGTTATAATCGACACAATCGAAGGCCGGAAGCTATCATATTGGAAAAAACGTCCCTCTTGACGATCGTCTCGAATTTCGGCGTACTCAAGATAAATAGAATCACTAGATTTCGACGTCGCACCATACTCTAATTAATTTACTACGCCTACTATGACGCAATAGTCGCCCGCTACACCGGACGCCATCGGATTTAACGGTCGAAATACAGGTCGGTATGCTAAAATTCATAGTTTAAAAATTCGCCGGTGAACGTGAACCTCGGTCAAAGTTATAACCTGAACCGCCGGCAGGGAATAGAGGCAAGCATGAACGAGGGCGCACCGATGATGTATCACGGGAGCGGTGCCTTCGGAGGGCCGGGGCAGATGTTCATGATGGGCGGGCAGGAGCGCACGGCGAGACCCTACGCGCTGGACGGGCTACCGAGCCTGGCGGGGTCGCCGGCCGGCCACGCCACGCCGCGCCGCTGGCAGCCCCGTCGCGAGCGCCACCCCAACGCCAAGGCTGCGGGAGACAACACAGCCTTCGGGTACGACTCGGATGACTCCAGCCTCTCGAGCAACGCTTCTGGCTCCAACAAGTCAGGAGAAAAAGGTAATGATACCTTCAAGTGAATGTTATCAATATTTTTATATCTTGTGCTTATTTTTCAGCATGATAAAGTGGAAAATATCAGTTTATTTCTTACTAGAAAGTGGCATCAGAGTATTAATGGCCCCCAATATTTTTATGCCACCCTCACATTAAATTGTGTTAATCTAGAATGTACAGTACAGAATGTATGATGAAGTTTGTTGAAAGAGTGATAATAATTTGGAATGTAAAAAGCAGAAGTTGTAGCTCAAGGTAAAAGGAGCTGCAAATAGACTAATGTGAGTGTAAACAATAATTTTCAGATTTTTTTGAGTAACCCGTTAAAATGGTTACCAGACTTACAAAATATCCTATAATAAACAATGAGTTTAATTGTTCAAGCCTCTATTTTCAAGGCAAGTTACACATAATATTAGTGTATTTTGTTTTTAATTGGTTGAGGGTAGATGTACCTATTTCACTACAGCTAAATTATGAATACCATTTGATCCACAGCAAAGCAACTAAAAACATTGATAATTTTATATCTTACATGTCAATGTTATATTTGTGCTTCATAGACTGCATGTTGCAAATAAGTTGATTATGAAGCGCTATCAAGATTCTTTGAATGACATGTTTTCAGCCTGGTTAAACACAAATGTGCTAATTTCCTGTGAGATTCTGAATAATTTTATCCATCTCTTTATGCCTCTTCATTTACTAACAATTTTGTTTTCAGCTTTTGACCCTACAAATAATAATCAGTTTAAAAATATGGAGGTAGAATGTAATAATTGGCAATATTATTATTTAGTACCTGAATGACCGGGTTTTTTTAACATTTTCTAAAAATGAAACCTAGCTAGATCGATTTATCGCCCACGAAACCCCCTGCATACTAAATTTCACAAAAATCGTTGGAGCCGTTTCCGAGATTCAGATTTTATATATACCTACATAAGTTTATACAAGAATTTCTATTTAAAAGGTATTAGATAGGTATGAATCAAAATCAAAGCATAATTTCTACGAAACCATTTACAGACACTTTTGAATTGTCAGGCTGAACTAGTCACCCATAGTCTGATCATTATAAATTGACAAAGTACCCTTTATCTACCTGTGTTACCGTTTGTTCTCTAACAAACCGACTATCCTTAACAAAATTGGGCCAGTTATGCTAATTAGTCGCAGCACGCGATCTTATTTCTCAATTTCCTGGCGCCTCACTAAATGCGTAGTTTTGTTGCTAACTAAAACGTGACGTGACGCTATCAGATTCTTTCTGCACGTTTAAATCAAAATCTACGCATATCACAATGGCCGTAAGCCTCTCCCAAATTACACGATACGACAACACCCAGTTCATCGCCTATGTTCACACAAAATTAAGGGGAAAAAAAACATGTAAACAAGTTTATTGGTGGCCAAATTACTTTTTATGAAACTATGTCGTAATCGTTCGGCGCTCCTGTTTACAGCGCTACACGTGTTATCCTATACGTTAGTAAACCCCAGAATAAAATCCCATTGTAGACACATTTCTCTTCGATATATTTAGATGTTTCGAATACTTTAAACTCGGCGCTATCATTTTATGCTTTATTGCATCAACATAAAGGTGACTATGGAATGCGTCGTGTGTTTAACGTGACGTTAACTTTGAATATTAGATAACATTGTAAATAATATCTAAATGATTTAGCCTTGAGAACGTCAGAGATAAGTAAATAGATCGGTACGATTCTCTCTTGAAGCGTGTTTACACTGATACGAGGCGAAGAGAACAGAAAAATAGCGCACAGTATCCCGGCCCATTTGCTCTCATGCATGACCAACTACCGCAATGACGTGCAAATTCTGAAGACGCACGAACTTTTCACAACTCCTTTTCATTCCGATGACGTCCATAGTATACACAATTAACTAACAGAAAGACTACAAGTCCTATTAGTTTGCATTATTTAAAATGCTATACGAAAACACGTTTTATTTTGAAAACAAGTTATGTTAATAGAGAAATTAATGCATTGTTTTATAGGAAACCGTAGACGGAATACAACAGTAACTGCGTATTACAGAGGCAATCAAATTTTACGTTAGATCTTTGAGACGCAAAAAGTGCTAGACGTGTTTTAACGCTCCTACGGCTAGAATTTAGCTGATCTCGTTAGTAAATAGAACGAGAAAAAGTCATGACTTCGCTTGACGACCCACATAACAGCGCCAATGTATCCGCTTTAAAACAACAGATCGCCCGTTGAATTTCCAAATTAGCATAAAAATCTAAAGAGTCGTTCGTTATGCCATGTGATTCGCGACTCCAGATGGTACAGTAGGCGCCGGCAATAGCTCTACTACAAACTTAATGGTTTATTGTAAAAAAACAAGATTTCAAGGATTTTTAGGAGCCCAATATTACCACATTGGCCACGTATAGTAATTAATATCTTTGACAACGGTCCCCTAAAACCGAAAGTAATATACTTAATCTTTGATGTCTAACTTTTAGGACTTACTTAAAGCTATTTGGGGAGATGCGCTTTCGTTCTTGAAAGGCAAGGTAAACGCATAATAATGCCAAACTCCCGAAAAAGCTTTGACACAAGTAACATTTTAGGCAAGGTCAAATACCAAATCGAGCTTCAAATGAGATTTAACAATCAACCCAATAAAACTTTTTCAAGGTTTTAACATACTGCACACATTGCAGAAGCTTGAATATTCTCTCTAAAAATAGGCATCATAAAATTACGTATTCAATAGTGTAAGACTATTTTAAACCGATTACTCCCAGGATGTATGTACCTGGTATGACACAGAAATTACGCAAGTCGGGAAATAATGTTGTAACGGCGAATATTCTCGAATGCACTATTCGAGAATATACGCCGTTTTAAAATATACGTCAATGCACGGAGGGGGACCGCAATGCAAAGATGCACTACGCAGGGCCATGCTGATGTCGTGCGAACTTCACATGTTTAGCACTTGCATGAAGTAAAGTTGCGTATTTATCACTCAAGAAAATCTCTTGAGCGCTAAATATTTGGGCCAAAATTAATTGGTCATTTGCAGTGTGCATGCTATGCTCATCTGTTGTGCGGTCTTGGCCAAATCTTGTGCAGAAATGGAGATATTATTGCCCTTAAAAGGTAAGCAAAACTCACGGTGTTATCAATGTTTAAATACCGACAATTCATGTAGCATGGTGCAGTTACAGGAATTCAACCAATTTCATAATGCGATGCCTTACTGATAACAAAGAAATGACATGGCTCTGTTACTACGTAGTAAAACGCATTTTTAATGCAGAAACAGAACCGGTTTTGTTAATTCATAGACTTTCCTTGCAAAAATAGTCGTTGACGTAGTCGCATAAAGAATTTTAAAATTCAAGTTTAATTTATATTATTATAATGAGTAACCATACTGTTCTCGCTACAAACTTAACACCTGTTGAAAATTCCGCAGCAAATAGAATTATCGCCACTTAACTAACGTTAATAATTCAGTTATTGCCGTTGCTAAGCCATTTTTTTAATCGAACACTAGCTAATTAAAACGCACGAATTAATTTACTCCATTCACGTTTCGCTGGACATTGCTCGAAGTTTTTTGTTATAGAAACTTTCATATGCCCTAGCCCGTAATATATTGGGCACGTTCGGTTTGACCTAAATAATAAGCTCTACCCACTCTACCCAGTTATAGTGGGTAGTAAGCGTAAAGGGACATCACTATTCACTTCAGTATCATTTCAAGGGGACTTTGAACTCATGACATTGCGGCATGTCGGTTGCCATGGGTACCGCAAGTAATTCAACTCATCCTGTAATTCCTGAACGAAATATACGAGTAGAGTAGGGACTCCGTTTTCCGCACTTAGACTCCCATTCGGTCTCTTGTGCGATTCCGATTTCGTAAACAAGGTTTGTTTCGTTCCGAAATCCGCTTGAATGCTTTAAAGCTTCTCGTTTTGCTACTAAAATATGATTCATATTTTATGCAACAAGTTTCTACTTGTGAAATCTGTTGATTATTCTATTGCTATGAATAACGTTTGATGTCAAACCAAGATTATGCATCGTCATCAAGATAGTGCAGCGCACGTAATTGTTAGTTGTTATTTTATCGAGCTACATCATTAGCATGAGTGGTAGTACTCGTAACTTATTAATCATTAGCATTTCACTTGAAACGGGTCGGTACAAAATCCAGTTTCCTTTACTGCATTATCGCGTGCAGATATCATGATTTAAGAATCCGATAAAGTCACAAATATACCTGGAAGGTTCCATAACCACTAGTTGACAAATATGGAAATGCCAAGTGCGTTAAAAGTGTCAAAAACTGCGAGCAGTCTCCCAGAACGGTTGCATGTCTCGACTACTTACGGTAATTCGCGAAGCTATTCATAATCAGGGTTTAACCAGACCGTGCCAGTCACCCCGTAATTAGGTTATCCTATTTCTTATAATTCAATTATGCGTTCGACTCATTGTTACCTGTTGTCTGCATAACTTTATAGTCCTCATTTTATCGTGATATTTTTGGCATGCTACTTAGTTTGTCTGAAGGGGTATATCAGCACATCTCTTTTAATAATTGCCAATTATATCATTCCACTATAGGGCCACAGAAATGTCAGGCCAATTTGATAACCACTTGCGATTATAACGTTTCAAACAGACATTGCTGAAAAACTTTTGCACTAATTCTTCCCTTGGGGATGTCTTTAAATTATATTGATTTTGTAAAGAGGTTAAAAATAGCTTTAACACATAATTATTTTTTTTTGGTTAGTTTAAGCTAGATGGGGTCGGTTTCCCTAGCTGACTTCTCGGCGAAGAAACACTAACAAACTCACGAGGTCAAAGTCTCCGATTGGTCAATCATATACGGGATCTTTAAAAAGTGCTGATTCTCTGCCTAATTGAAATGTTGCATGTGGACCATACTCAAATTACATACTGGTCCCTCTCGCAGGTGAGGAGTCGTCCCGCAACACTGACCGTACATCGAACGGACACTTCGCGGGCGGCTACGGGCAAGTGCGCGAGTGGCGCGGCCGGCGCGGTAGAGACGCGCGCCCGCAGAGACGCGTCGCGCCCGAGCGGTACCTGAACGGTTCCTACCCTTTCCAGGTCAAGTTCACACCCGACGACTTGCTAAATGGTAAGGAAATGTTGTTTGTTTGTATATAAAAGCTTTGGCGGTTTGAGTCTCTGATACTTAACAGGAAAGTGACAAAAGAGTGTCATTTAGCCTTTAAGTGAAAGGAGTTTCTGATATTTGACAAAAGAGGGACGAGATAGTCTGACTCTTGACGATAGAGGGACGTGACTTTATGTCGCTTGACAAAAGAGGGCCGGGACTTTCTGACACTTGAAGAAAGAGTGACGTCGTTGTTTAACACTTGATGAATGTTGGACGTGAGTGTCTTAACATTTCACCAACGGTAGACCTGAGTGTCTGACTCATGTCAGGAGAGTGACGGGAGTGTCTGACACCCGTCACTCGAAATTGTCACGTCAATTTTTTCTTTATTTACTGTACAAACTACTACTCTACAAAATTCTACCCCTTTTAAAGGCTAGTTTTGGAAAATTAAGCACAACGATATTCTTTAATTACCCAGCCATTTTATTTATTATGTGTATATAGGTGCTGACTCTGTGGTCTCAGGATCAGCGCAACTGTTTACTTCGTTCACCCCATCAGGGATTGATTATGCAAAAATCGTTATTCTGTTTCAATTATCCCACTTTTAGGTTCATACCAATTTCCACGTAAATTGAAGCAAGCAATAATGTCCTCCCCTAAAAACTTCATCACCCCTTTTCGCCCCCTTTAGGGGTTATATTATATTCGAAAAATCCAAAGATTTGTTGTTCGTATTTTTTATCGAAATCATTAAAGCCGTGTTTCAACTTCATCGGCATCAAAACTCCAAGCATTAAGATTCTCCCCAGTTTGCTCAATCCGCAACATTTTTCTTAGTAGTACATTATTTTTATGTATCATCAATAGTTTTCTCAGCGAACGCCAAATAATGAATTTATTTTGCTACTTTGGGTTACATTATTGCAATTTTCGTAGGGATCTCTAATTTTTTTAAATAAAATATGGCCTACGTTTTAAGTTAATAATGTAGCGTTTTAATGGTGACAGAATTTTTTAAATCTATTGAGGAGTTTTTGAGCCAAATCGTAACAAACAAACAAATAAATAAATCTTTCCTCTATATAAAATTAGTTTAGATTTAGATAAAAAAAACACTGCGAAAAAACAGCTTTTGTGTTAGTAGTTATAAGAAAACATCGTGTTGGCAAATTAAAATATAAAAGTGATTGCATATGCTACCATATTCTATTCTTGTATTGCTTTCGTTTTTACAAAACTGTGTTTGCACAAATGTTCAACTGAAGATTTACATGTCAATAGTAAAAATATGGTGATATTTAATATTGGCATTTAATTAATTAAGAAAAGCATTTCAAAACAAGTTTGTTTCACAGTTTGAGTTCAAGGAAGGTTCAAGGCATAGAGAATATAACGTTCAAGGCTAATTTTTGGACAAACAAAATTATTAGATAGTAACAGATTCAGATAGACCTGACCATAATTTTTAAAACATTAATTAGCTCAGGAAGACAAATTAACACAACAAAAAGTTATTTACCATTTTTAAAATTTTTACTCAGGCAGCCTTTGCCTTGGTTGTCATAAGAGTCCTGGAATCAATATCCTCCAAAACACTTGTAAAAAAAATACTTGACTATAATGAAAAACAGCTTTTGTAATAAATACCATCGTAATTTCTAGGTTCAAAATGGGACACATTGTCTCAAGAGATTTGGGACAAGTTCATAAAGTCACAGCAGACAGAAGAGACCTTCAGAAAGAAAATGAACCTCTGGAGATATCTTTTCATCACAATAAAGGTTTGTTTCAGAAATTATATTAAATACAACAAAAACCTGGGCATTTGGGGACACTGGTTGATTTTATGTCAACACAATAAACATGTTTTATAAAAGATGAAAAACCGTTACAATAAATTGGTTGTTCATAAAAATGGCGTCTGGTTTCGCATTATCCACGAGCTTCAAATACAGTTACCACTTCAGAGGTAATGCGTAGCAAAGTCGTAAGTTTCAAACAAGTAGGCCAAGATCAAACTCTCAGTAGTAAATTCCATCCTACGGTGGCCGTCCATAAGTCAACCTTTGGATGGCTGACACAAAATTGGTCAGCAACTTCAAGGTCATTATATCACATAGGATATTGAACCTCATAAACATTGAAGATCCGCTTTAAAGCACAGGTATTAAAAGTTAAACTTCCAGGAGAGGTGTCATTTTTACAATCTCGACTTATGAAAACCGATGATGTAGTCGATGATGTCTTTTATAATGTGCACAGCAAAGGAGTGAAACTCTCTGCCTGCGTCTGTGTTTCCGAACGCATACAACCCTAATCTCTTCAAAATTAGAGTGAACACGCTTCTTCTGGGTAAGCTCGCTCCATCGTCGACTTTGTCTCTGTCATCTATGAACTAGACTAGAGTCAAGAGCGAACCCACATTAAATAAATAAAAAAAGATAGAGCACGCTTGCCTAGTAAAGTACCCTGTTTTCAATTGACTCAAAGACCCCAAGGTTGTGGTTTTTGTTTTGGCCCGCCACAGGCATTTTAAAGTTATTTCTTATGATCCTTTTTGTCTGCAGACAATATTCCCTCGCTACGGCCTATACGTGGTGGGGTCCACGATGTCGGGCTTCGGGCTGGACTCGTCCGACATGGACCTGTGCCTGTACGTGCGGCCGGTGGACGAGCTGGACCCGCGCGCGCACGCGCTGTTGCACCTCAACTATATCCTCAGCTACATCCGGAGCTTTGATCCTAGTGAGTAAAGCAAATGACTGCTAATTTTCGAAGAAATATATTTTGTTTGTTGATTTATTTATGCCCTCTTGAATACTATGTATATTCCCCTTTGTTGGTCTCGCAAGCTAGACTGCTTATCATGTGGCCCTGGGTTCAATTCCCAGGTCGTTATTGGATTTTTCTTTGAGGAATATCAGTCAGGAGGACTATAATTGTGTATATTCCTCTGTACAAGTTCACCACAAGACCTCCTTACTTCAATAGACCGAAACCATCAAATAACTCGTTGAATGTCCATAATAACATGTTTATTCCCGGCCACTGTTCTGTGTGAAGACGCGGAGCTGATCCAGGCCAAGGTGCCGATCCTGAAGTTCCGCGACTCTCGCAACGGCCTGCAGGTGGACCTCAACTGTAACAACGTCGTCGGCATCCGGAACACCAACCTCCTGCACTGCTATTCAAGACGTGAGTGTTATATAAGTTATTATGATTTGTTTATTGTAGCCTGGAAGCGTGATACATGAAAAGTTGTCATTGTTGTTAAGCAAAAACATGTCATTTAATTTTTGTACTATCTTCAAACCAGTGAGTGTTTTTCGCTATTCCTCATGGTTTCGGATTTGGCCATCCACGAACACTTTCTCCCTGTGTAATTAATTATAAACAAACAGAAGAAAAAAAATACCTAAATTGTTTCTTTTTGTTTGTAATTAGTATTACCTTATCTACTTATCGATCATGTGAAGTACGGTGGAAAACACACTTAAATAAAAGTAGGTAATTCCCCAAACTTCATAGAATAATTCATCATTCAACTTCATCAATTGAATTAGTCGCCTTTTCCAAACTGTTCAAATATGCGTGATAGTATAACATTACAATATGTAACAGAATAAACGCAACACTTTTTGAAGTGACAACTTCTTATGGGAGGGTAAAACGCTTCGTAACGTAACGCGTTACGGCGCCAGTCTGTCTGGCTTCCCTTTCCCCAGACGCTTCCCATATTAAATAGTTCAACTTAGATTAGTTTAAGTTATCATTTCCGTCGGGCGGCCCGAGACGCACACGTTTTTTTTATAGTATTTTTCCGCGTTTGTCACAGATGAGTACAATAACCTGTTTCAGGTTTTGCGTTAATTTTGTTACAAATTTTATAGTGTCAATCTCAAGAAAAAAACATACGAAAGATTGATGAAGACCACAGTTAAAATAATCTCTTACAAAATATTATTTCGGTTTGAAAGAGTTTTCTGCAAAGCTGATCTAGTGCAGCACTTTTCTTACAATTTTGGATATGATGAGACTTGATGACGAGTCGTAAGGTGCTCGTCGAGTGCGGAGAGCTAGCGACAGTGTTGAGTTATTCGACGCTCCGTCAAGCTCTCCGCCGGTTGAGCACTTCATGACGATTTGGCACTCTGATCCTTTTTACTTACGACTAATACCGTGAAAAGGGGGTTACTTTAACTTTAAAAGTAACTTTGACATTCCATTTTTNTACTTACGACTAATACCGTGAAAAGGGGGTTACTTTAACTTTAAAAGTAACTTTGACATTCCATTTTTTACGCTCGAGCGAGTAAAAAATAACGTGTCACACCGGCTCGCTCCTCACGTTTAAATCGCATTTTGGCGCTTCATTAAAAGAGCCTTAAACACTATCAAAATTACCCTTCTTAGTCAAAGTGACCCCATTTTAACATAGCGAATCTTTTTTACTTGTGATGAGAATAAAAATGTGTCGTATTTCTTTGTTTTTAAACGTTATTAATGTGTCATGTTGCAGTGGACTGGCGCGTGCGGCCGCTGGTTGCGCTAACGAAGCTGTGGGCGCAGGCGCATGACATCAACGACGCGCGGCATTGCACGCTCTCCTCCTACTCGCTCACGCTCATGGTCATACAC
>NDFZ01004789.1:0-60481 GCA_002192655.3 Mamestra configurata
GCCTCAAAGAGATGTCAGCATAGAAGACGGGGCGCGCTAGGGCCAGAGCCTGCCAGGGTTGCGAAATTTGTTCGAAAGAGTCACCGCGACCCTGGAACGCATAGGGCTTTAGAAGGAACACGGATGGGTTTAAGTCAGTAAGAGTCTGACACGCCCTTCCGCTCCACCTAGAGCGGAAGAAATCATTTGATGATTTCCCATCCTTAAAAAAAAAGCCTGTTTCATCCCAATGTTGGGTAAAGCTCTATCCCGCCGTGACAAAATTCAAAAAATTCAAAAGTCATTTATTCAAATTAGGCTGAGTGCCAGCACTTTTTGAACGTCAAAGTTCTACATAAAGACAGTCCCCCAAAACGCCCGCCCGTCACCACTTCCTAGTGTTGTAGCTGGGAAGAAGAAGTGGCGCTACAAACTCCCCAGCAACACATCTGTCAGTTAAGCTTTTAAAACTTGAATTTATACAATAGTGTGCAAAGTATTTTACAATACATGACACAGAAAATAAAATATTCAAACTGTAAATCAAATTAAACGAAATTAATTGACACTTGGTAGCTAGCACACTCCATTAAGCCATCAGAAATAGACAAACTCAAGCATTCACAAGTAAACCAAACTAATTATGCCTCCGGGCATAAATGGTGTGCCCGCTAACACGTGCAATAGTATAGTCTAACAATAGGATTGTGGAGATTCTGGAGCCACAAGTGATGAACTAGAGCTAACATAATACTAATAATAAACAGTAGTTTAACGTTAATACAACAATATCGACATCCAGTTGTATTGAGTTCAGGGCTAGTGTATATAAGTATTTTTAATAACAACGAATGATAAGATTCATTTGTTATAATCATGTATTGCTATAACATTTTGTGAAATACCTCCATAAGATATAATTTCATTTCATATACCTACGCTTTAATGGGTATAACATATACTCAAACTAATGTTCATATTGTATTGTTGTTAGATCTAATGATCATTTAATATAATTTTATCGAATGTGAATTTGGCTTAAACTACATTTATGACCAAGGATAGTCGACTAAGCCCCGACGTGCGGGGCTCCCATTTCTGTCTGCAGGGTTAAAAGGAGTCACTCGAACCTAACCTATCCGTGTCGGGGTGCCCTAAGTTCCCTACCCGGCCCCGCTCGCTCTTTGTTCAGCGGTTAGATCAAATGTTAGTTATACAAAATGATAATTAGATCAAAAAAAAGTTATACCAAGTGAAAATTATATAAAATGTTGTTAGATGAAGTAAACGTTATGTCAATTGAGCGTTATAGCTTTTGAAAATAGATCAATTAATATTCTTATACTAAATGAGCGGCACCCGTGAAAGATTGATTCCTATATCGTGTGAAAAATAACTTCCTAAATATTTTTATAAGTCTTATTCTTAATCAATTATTGATTTAGAATACAACTAAATAATAAAAGAAAACAATAATTAGTACTGTTAAACATTTGCATCACTAAAGTCTAGAATATGCGAGAAAAATCGGTAACAATGCCGATATGTTGAACGACAAACATTATCTATACCTCTAAATAGGTTTTAATGCGTGTTGTGCGTGTTTCGTCACTTGGTCACGCTCTATATGTTATGTGTGTCACAAAGGGGTGAGCACGGAGTAGAGAGCAAATGGAGTCCTCGTACAAAATCCTATTTGACGACTACGCAAGTTGAACGGCGAAAAATTAATGTGTTTCGGGCAGATGTAACCGCAACAAGATGTTGGTGACGCGTTTATTTAAGTTGTAACTTGTTTTTGTTTACTTACTAACACCTTGTTATTTTTGTTTTTGTGTGTACTACTAACAACCCTACTAACAATTTCTTTGTAAAAATATGGACGTATGTATGTCTCAAATAAAGATAAATTATTAATATTATTATTATATAACAAAATAAGTCACTTTTACTTGCACATATCCTTGAACAATAATGGTTCAGCGCATTAATCGAAATTATTATATAAATTATCATTCTGAGAACCTATAAAATGCCACAGGGTACGTACTAGGCGCAACTCATTTAAATATGTAAGTATATAGTGTAACCAACGGCTTGATAAGAAGAAAAGTTAGCTATGCGGACCTTGTAGAAACTAGAACAAATATCCGTGCGTTCAAGCGGTTTTGCAAATGAATCAAAAGTAGCTCACAATTTAGGACCCATTAGTATTAGTGTTCCATTAAAATAGATGAACAAACTTTTAGAAATCATTCAGATCACCAAAATAAGGATAATGGTAAAAATATAATAAGAATAACGCATTAGACACTAGAAAAAAAATCAACTAACGAAAATTCACTAAAAATGTTGGTTACCCAATGGATAAACACATCCCTGTCTTTGTTATCTCATAATTGTGATATTACAAAATTTGTGCAGGCGCACATGACCATGTCAAGTACCTATCCATAATGGATGTGTTTATTGTAGTCTAATTTATTATGTTATTTATTATTTTAGGTCAAAATAAAATCATTATAATAAGCGTTTTTACTACCTACTGACGCTGTGTTAAAATACTGTTATAGTTTCTGGTGGTCGCCACTGTTGATTTTAGCTTTCATGAGTTGCAGTGGTTGGGAATATTGTGGCGGGCTTGTGCCAAATAAAAAATTGCATGCGATTATTATGTCAAGATATTCTATATCTTCTAAGACGTTTAAGTTATTTGGCTCGTTGCTCCTTTTCCTCATCACTTAGTTGGCATTGCCACTTCACTATACAAACTTGTGTATTTAGCAATCATATTGATGACATCAGACTAAACTGTGAAAATGAATATGCTTGTTTAAACGCCATGTTTTGTTGACCTAGTTTAATTATATTCAATTGAGTTCCTACAGGAGCTTTTCAAAATGTAACTGCAGGCAATAAAATTGAATTCTATATTTTCAATCAAATATTTCCCAAGAACTGTCTTTGTATGCATATTTTTACGAATATACTGACGCTATTTTAATCATATCAGTATTCATGTTAAAACCCTGCCTGCTGGCCTGCTCATTTTTTCCATTTATAAAAATATTGATTAATTTTTCCTAGATTTATTGCTCCATTTTTTGCAATAAATACCAGTCAGTACGGTACCCGGAAAACATGAAATATTAATCGACTGTTTTGTAAATTGAAGTTAAATTTTCGTACAACCTGTGTTTATCTAGTAGTAAAATCTCTAAATTTCATTTATATACGTGTTCTTTAAGCAATGCATTCCACAAATAGTGAATAGTCTCAGGTGCAGTTGTCTCGCTCTTTGTTAGCAGATATCTAAGAATACGTATTTCCCAGCTTCGAAACAAAAGCCGAGAGCTGTTTGAACGTAACGTACACCTCGTATTATTTTTCTTTTGTTCCATAAATCCTAAAACCCTTTGTTTAGCTGTCAAATAGAGGTAAGTGCTAAAAGACCGCTGGTAAAATACTGACTGCCGTTAGCAAATTACCGAGCCCGCTTTCAGATAAAATTATTCAAACAACTAAATCCTTCACTATTAAACTACTGAGGATTACTATTAATCACGTCAAGATGTTTACCCTCATCCCACGTCAGTTCGGCGGGAATTATCTAAGTCGAGATAAATAGGAGCGTCGCCTTCGCGCGCCATTCACTCCCACTTGGGCGCTATTTGAAAATCTCTTCGGTTCGTAACAGGGTTAGTTAGAATAGACCTGAGTAATCTCGTTTATAAATGAATCAATTCGCCAACGATCGGCGGCAATAAACATAATGAAGGAGCTCGCTTTCACTTTTGTAATCTGTTGTCATCCCTAAATGTCAGTTCGAGAGGGGGATTCGTAGCTACTTCAACTTGATAGTGGTTTTCGGATACTTATACAGTTTATGTTCATTATTTAATAACATTTACTGTCTTATATTCAGGAACGTCTAATTCTAACTTTCATATAACTGCATAAATCAGGGTGAAATAGTGACTTTTATTATGTCTTCACAACAAACTATAAGAAATGGGTTCAAACCATTCATCTTACCGCCTGTTAACAGGACAAAGAAAATTACTTTTTGTGAGGGAAAAATAATCAAGTTCTGTGTACTCATAACGTTAGATTTAATAGCTATTTATATTGGGATGCCAACTGGAATTTCCTTTTCCTATCTGCGAGTCTGTCTTAAAGATGAGCTTTTGCGCTTCTTGCAGCGAGCGAAGCGCGACGATCGGTAAAAGTTTCTCAAGTCAAAAGAGCAACTTTAGTCGAAACGATGCAATCGAACAGTTGTGGACCAGACCGTTGTTCAACCAAAAGCGATCGTAATACATTGTAGTAGATCGATAGATGTATAATCTTATCTTTTTGTAATATCCCTTTCTGTGTGAACAGTCTACTGAATGTGCAAATTAAAAACGCCCGTCTTGTGTTAATTATCTGAAAGCAAACTAATTACTAACAAGTTGTCGAACTCAAGCAATTGAGAAAGACTGCTAGACTTAGGGTACCAGACAGCCAATACTATTAAACAAAAGTACTAATAAAACTATCTGGCTGTTTTTAGGGTTCCGAACATCCGTAAAAAACGGAACCCTTATAGGATCACTCGGTTGTCTGGCTGGCTGTTTGTCTGTCCGTGTGTCACAGCCAATTTTCGCCGAATCTACTAGACAGATTCTGTTGAAATTTGGTAGACATATGAACTTCTGTGACCCAAACACGGACGCGTTACGCAAATAAATAAATTTTTAGCATGGGGGTCACTTTTACGTGACAAACTAGAAAACTTCAAAAAAAATTCTCTTGTACCGTGTGATATATTAAATGAAAGGGCTTATTGTGAGGGGGCTTAATGATATTTTTTTCCATAATTTTAAAATAAATAGTTTTGAAGTTATGAAAAAAATACTGAGCAAATTCACTTATCTCCGAAATTACTGAGCCTAAAATATTTTTTATTATATTTTAAAGTAACATGTTACAAAAATGAGATTCGTTCGGAATCCTTTGCGCGCGAGTGTGACTCGCACTTGGCCAGTTTTTTTGTTAAGGTTTTGCTCGTAAACTAACGTAAATCAGGATGAATGATTAGCTCTCTCTCTCTTTAAATATTCTTTTTAATCTGGCAACACGTAAAACTGTTTTATTTTATGTAGGTTTTAAGATGTCAATTTGTAACAAAAGTGCGAGAAAGTTGTATTAGGATATAAAAACGGCTATAAATCCTTGCCATTTATACTTTTTCGTTTATTTGCGATCGACTTTGGAAGTTATTTTCAAGGTACTGTTTGTGGGGCGGGTCGAATAGGTCACGTTGAATTTATAACGGCTTTATTTTATTTATTTAATACTATATCTTATTCTTTCACTTATTTTTTATATGTCTGCTCATTGATTGCCATTAAGTTTTTGCCTTATATTATAGTAGTTTCGAATAAGAATAGCAGCGCACAAAATTATGATTTATCGAAATTGGCGCACATATAATTAACATAAAAAACATGAGGACAGTAACAATAATAAAAAAACTAAATATCATAATTGTTATGCAATTAAAAACAACATAATAGTAATGCACTTAATATATTTTGTTATTAAGATTATACAGATTAAGTAATAAACAACTTATAAATAATAACATAAGTATTTCATTATCTACAAGAGACATTAACGTAATATTGTAGGAAAATGTACCTATATAGTGACCCAAGTAAATTCAATTTAAACGAAAATAGTAACAGTGGAATTATTTTCGAGGTGAAATGTGCATCGTTCCACCTCAACCAGATATTGCAGAGCAAGCTGGTACTGACGTGTATTGTGCTGTGGCGAACTCTGTAAATTGCTTTTCGTGACGATAAATATTTTAATCTGATTGGTGGTCTGTAACCAATTAATTGTGGCTTTAATTTCATCTGCAAAAATAATGTGTTGCATTTTATGGTGACTTGAAAACGTAAGTAAAAAAAAACAATCGATTTCTGAAAAACACAACGTGGAAAAATACTTTTATTTCAGAACTATTTCGTCCGACTTTTTTGCAGTAGTAACTCTCACAAAATTCATGGAGATGGGTATTACTTTTTTACTTGAGCAAGAAGTACACAAGAGTTAATACATTTATACATGTGCCCGAAAATGTGACAGTCGCAAGTTTTAAATGATTCCTTTGAAATGAATGCCTTCACAAATCATCGCCTAGCGCTTTGTTCAGTCAATTGCCAATCATCGGCAGAGTCGACAGCGTCGAATTTTGGGATACTTGAAAGTAATCTGCTCTTCAAACTAGAGAGGCAAGCACGTAATTGGCTATTCATAAGGTGTCAAAAGACTACATTTTTTTCACAACCTGAATTGCGTGGCTCCGATGAATTTTAATAAGCTCGTCTATTATGATTTCGTATCCGTCCAGAATATCTTACCTCGGTCAAGAATTGATTTATGCTATTACTTTTTATAAATGAGTTTCCTCTGCGATTCCTACTTATGAAGTCATGCCGCATCCTCAGCTGCACTTTCTATAAAAAGGTCTCTCGTCTTACCTTTAGAATTCAGAATATTTTAACTTGATAATAAAACTAGCATCTATAAACCATTGGTAAGTAAATAGTGAGTCGAAGTAGAGTGTTGCAACTCCAACAAGACGCTGTTCATTTAAAGAGTTGTATAACTCTCTGCTTCTGGTGAAGTTTGTCTTGGCGCGCGGCGGCAGGCGGTGTAACGTTTTAACTTTAATACTTTACCGATGGCGTTTATTTTCTTCAAAATATATTTCAGCTCCGTCTCTGTTAAAAGTACTTCCAAAAGCACGTAATAATATTTCACCGCAAAAGGTATCATCCGCTTTTATTATGCTCCGGTTCAATGTTCAGACTCGTTCCTTAAATCCACTGCAGCCGTTCTGCGAAATGAACTCGAAGACGTGTTGTTCTGTGAAGCTGTGAGTGCTGTGCTACAGATAAGGCACACAAACTTGTTTTTTAAGATTGAGTTTTAATTTAGCGAGAGTAATTGTTGTTAGTAGCTGCACTTCGCGCGGAAAGATAGAGAAAATAAACAAAGGTTTTATTTTCCCGTGAAAGCCTTCTTGACGAGGGTCGCTCGGTGTTATTCAGCATCGAAATGAAATGAGGGATAAAAACTAAATTAAATGCTAATTGGGAGATTCAGCGAAGGCAGGGGGAACGGATTCGATCGCCTCGTTCGCTTGCGCAACGATATTGAGCAATAAGGTGTAATGATGCGCAAGACAAATCCAATTATACTGTGTAACTTAACGTCCGGCGACTATCCATAAAATAATTGGCAAAACGCGCGGATCACTGCTCCGGTACTGCTGATTTTGTAAAAAGCCCACAGAAATGCATGTAGATAACTAGTTTAGGCACCTAATAACATAAATACGTATATAGCTGCCGGGCAAATACGGAGCTGAACCTTTCCGTTCATGTAATAACGGGTGGCTGAGAGGAGTTTTTCCCGTTTATTGGGTCGTTAGGATATAATTTCATCTCGTGTTTATGACGTCATAAAAAGTTTGCAGCGCTGATACAACCACTGTCAATTACCGGCCCCCGCTTCCCTTGCGACTTTTTGATTTGGAAATTTGTTTCTTTAGATATCATTCATTCATCAGCCCGCCTTACTTCTTGTGAAGCAACAACTTGCTCTGGAGTTACAGCGTTATGAATAACGTACATAAAGTTGAGCGACCGTCATCTCTACTTTCAGATTATGAACTAAATAACTTTATGATTTAAGAACCGGGGATTTTGGAAGGCTACATTTTAAACAAGATTTGAATACATTTTATTGTTGACTAAATAGGTAGAGTAAAATTGATTAGCAGCTCGGCTAATGTAGAGGGGCAGTAATTTTTTTAAACTAGATTTTGATATAATTAAAAAAAAAGCTGAGCGAAGGCAAGTAGGAATTATATAAAATTATGCTAGCGCTAGCCCGAGAAGCCATTAATGTCGACTCTAACCAGTTAGACTCGACATTACCAGGTAATTTACTTGTTAGGGTGAAATTAAATAAGACTTGCCAGGTAAGTAGGAATGCATTTCTTAATGGTCCTGTCTAATCCTTTTATTATCCAAGAACCTAGCAATGAGTATATAAAATCCAAGGAAAATGTGTAGTTTAAAGTATGACTACTGGTGGTGGTACCTAACTTAGGCAAGCTAGCATAATATGCTAACTTCATATTATAAATGCGAAACTTAGTTTGTTTGTTGTTGATGCATTCATTGCTGAATCGATTTAGATGAATTTTGGTCATAGTCATAGCCATCAACAAGTAATTTTGTATCTGCATTAACACTAAAAAATACACAATACAGTATTTACAATATAATAATAACATTTGAATTTTATAAATTAAATTAACAATTAGAAATAATTTAACCTTTTTTATTAATAGCATTTCGACAATTAAATAAAACAATATGGTCAACTCCTTAAAATTTAAAACAATTACAATAAAATAATTCAATAAAATACAGTTCTTCTACAGCATATAGACACTTATTCAATAGGTATTCTTTTAGTTTTATTTTGAAAGCGCTATTGTAGACAACACTTTTATTTCTAAAGGCAATCTGTTGAATAATTTTACGAACTGGTATCGTGGACTGTATTTAACAATTCTTAGGTTCTGGTTAGCAACATTTTTGGTCTTCAAATCCAGTCTACGGTGCCTTCTCTTATCTGTCGTTCTTCTAATATCTCAAAATCTTGTATGTTTTTGGCCAAATTACTTAAAAGTATCAGTACATAAATAAAGACTTGGTGCTGTGAGTATGCCTAAATTTATAAAATGTTGTCGGCAGTTTCGCTTTGTGAGATGTGAACCATGGTACGAATTGCACGTTTCTGTAGTACAAAACCTCCTCAGCTATTATATTCATAGCTATTTCCCCAAAAAAGTATACTATATCTAATTTTAGATTCTATTGGCGCCAAATATACAATTTATAGCTGTTCTATGCTTATTTCATTTCTCAGGGCTCTCAGAGCGTAACATGCCGACGATACCGATGCATCAATCGCTTTTAACTCTGGTTTCCAGTTTAACGGTTGGTTAATGAATATACCTTAAATTGTTACGTCAGCAACAGTTTCAATTTCGACTTCATTTAAATTATCTTTGTTACGGGCTGTAGTTTTAAATAACATTATTAGAGTCTTTTTACTATTAATAAACAATTTAATTGCCGTGAACCAGACATAAAATGCTTGTAACGTAGCATTTATCCTTTATGTCAACTCTACCAAGTCATTAGCTGCCACTATGGTATTTGTGTCATCCGCGAAAATTACTAATTCAATGTCCGGTAAAATTGTATTATATAATTAATCAAGTCATTAACAAATAATAAAAATAAAATAGGTCCTAGAATAGACCCCTGTGATACACCCGTTGATACGCGTACAATTTTAGATTTATACATTGTCTTATAATTATTCTGAGTTTTGTCAATTTCAACGTACATCCGTCTATTTTTTAAGTAGGAAGAGAATAGTCGCAAAGCATTTCCTCTTATTCCATAATGTCTCATTTTAGTCAGCATTAATTCATGGTCAATTGTGTCAAATGCTGAACTTCAATCTAAGAAAATCCCTGAAACTCTCATTTTATTATTTATTTTGCTTAACACATCATCTAACAACGTATATATGGCGTCTGAAGTGGCAACACCCTTTTGATACCCAAATTGTCTTTTATTTAAAACTTTATTTACTCGCAAGTGAGCTAATAGTCAAATTTTCAGTATCAAATCATATAATTTTGACTGCACTGGTAATAAAGAGATGGGTCTATAGTTTTTAGAATGAGACTTACTTCCCTTTTTATACACAGGTATTACTTTCGCCATTTTTAGTTGTTCTGGGAAAATAGCCTCTTTAATACATTTATTGAAGAAGTCAGCTAGAGGCTCGGCTAATATTAAAATGTGCTCCTTGAACAGACAAATCGGAACTTCATCATACCCACAGGAAAGTTTGTTTTCCATTCTTTTAACTATGGTACAAATCTCGTTTGGAGTGGTGGGAGAAATATGCATGTCACTACTAACCATGTCCGTGTGCGTATGGAAAAATGCCGTAGAATGGTCTCCTTCATTTACGTCAGCAGCACCTTTATAGTCAAATTGATTTACTAGTAAGTTAGTAATTTCCTCTAGATTCACTTCAATTCGTCCACCAACCTTAAGCCTAAGTTCCCTCTGAATCACATTCTCTTTATTAGTGCATTTATTTACAATTTTCCAAATTTCCTTGCCCATATTTTTTTTATGTGTTTATTTGTGACATAATAGCAAGCTTTTTTAGCTTTAGAAACAATCTTTCTATATAGCCTAACGTACCTGTTTTATATTTTAAAACACTTGGTTCAAGTTTATTTCCATTGCGTTTATATAAAAACGTTTCATTTTGCTGGAGGTGCGTATCCCTTTAGTGATCCACATTAATTGTAATTTATTCTTAAGGTTAGTTTTACGTTCCCTCTTCCTGAAGCTATTACGAAACACTTTATAAAAACTTTTAAGAAAAGTATTAATACCCATGCCAGTCCAAGATTCTTTAAAATACTGCATTATTTTTACTGTTGAATACTCTTTCATTTATTACAATAAACCGATTCTCATTCAAATATGGATTGGATCGATTTTTCAAATGAACCTCAGCAAATACACCTGCATGCCCATCGGCCAAACCATTGTGATCTACCTCACAACTCAAAACACATGCATCAGGCAGATTGGTTAAGATGCTTTCGATACATGAAGTACTATTATTACGGATGAAAGTAGCCAAAGAGATAAGATGCCTAAAATTATAACACTTTAACAAACTAAGGAATTCCGTACTTTTTTTATTGTCCACTAGCAGATCAATATTAAAATCACCGCGTATAATGTATTTCCTATTGAATAAGTAGTCAGTAGAACAGGATTCCGATAGTAACAACAGATATAAAGAACAGTGATAGTATCTTTAGCACCACAAATTTCAAAACACTCCATTTTATACAATTTTTTTATTGGTTCACAAATTTTGGTCTGCCTATCCACATGTCAAAAATTAAACTACCTCTTCTTAAATTATTTTTTCTAGTATTGTAAGCTACTAATTTATAGCTGTTTAGATTAAAAACATTCGCAGTGCTCTCATTCAAAAAGTGTTCACTTATACACATGTAATCCAGCTTTTGATCAAGAGTTTCCACATAATCTTCTAGTTAATTTTTCTTGTTCATAACTCCACATAGGTTATGGTGATAAATATTAAGGGAAATATATTTATTGGGATCAGATACATTTGTCAAGCTATAAGAAATAATATAAAGGTAATTTAGGATCGAAAAAAATCATTTTCATCTGTCTGTGTGCCAATGCTATCTGTTACTGGTTTGTAAAGCTTAGATGAAGTTACATTCTCTGTCTGTGAATATGCATTATTATAACATTTTAATTCATTAGATTTAATTTTAACATATTCTAAAAAGTCATTTCTGTACTTTAAATGAAGTATTTCCTTATGGATTAGTCTACTTGCTCTCATTGTATTTATGTATTTTGAAGCTATTTAAGTATTCGTATAATTCAGGTCCAGCGGCAAATATGAAGTGTTTTTAAAGTTGCTACACATCAGTTTCAGTGAATTATTAAGCATATTACATAGTACACAGATAGATGAGCCTGGAGACGGTTAAAGATACTTTATCAATGAAAATCTATGTAAACAGGGAGGGAAACAGCGGGCAAAAGCTAGTCTTTCATAATTCTATGAAAGTAATAAAACACACGAGGCAATGTCACCAAGCCAGACCGCCACAATAAAAGCACTGTATAATAAAGGCAAGAGGTCTTTCCAATATTAATAACCGAAAAAAATGCCAGCCAAGCATATGATCCACGATCTCAAAGGTGTGAGATGACATAATGGCGTATGAGGCCGACGCGTCTCGCCTTCAGACAATCCACCAACATGAGCCGTTGTGTGATTGATGATACACTAATACGTATTCTCATTACTAAAGCCCCGTCTTACATAAAAGATACCAGGTACTCCATACGCCTCCCAATAAATCCGACAACGTATCATACGGCTATTTCAAATTTTGCTCCGCTGTTTATAAGATGTGATATTTGAAGAGTTCTTTTGATTTTACAGGGTTTCCAGGCAATATTAAAGGAAGGTAAGTGAATGAATTTCAAAAGGCATAAGATATATGTTTTATTCGTGTTAAAGTATGTTTCACAGAGTTTTACGTGCTGTTATTGGCTTCACTGAACGATTACAATGCTCTGCTTATGTAAAACACATTATGAAGGAGTTGTTTTTTGAAGTTAAAACTTCTTTAGCGGCGTTGTGCGCTTTTATGGATGGGTAAAAAAATTTAAACTCGCGTCAGGACACGTGACCTGATCGAAAATACGTAAGACGGAGGGAAAGTTCTGCAGTGTTTTATAGCGCAATAAATGAATATTATATTTTACCACATAAATGATAGTACTTTTATACTGATAGTTAAAGCAATTCGTGCGAAATTATTCACTAACCATTCCAAAATATCAAAAATGCACAACGTTAATGTTCAAGTTTTCACTTCTGCCGACATTCCCGGAGTGCAACCTGTTGTTTTTTTTTTACAGCTGTTTGCTCATCCTGAGGAGCAATGGTGATAATGTAGCTAACTAATCACTCAGTACCTAATTTATAAAAAAAAAACAACCAAATAAAATATCTACGGAAAAATTGAATTTAGAGTCTGCTAATCATATGGCAACTGAAACTAAGCATAATATGGTCAAAAAGTTTTGTGAATACTGATTAGTAAATTCAAAATATATTTCTCTATAGAAAATTTTAATGAAGAATCTACTAATCACTATTTAAACTAATCATATACAGGGTGTACCAGATCTGCGTGGTCAGATTTAAAGGTGATATTGGGTAGCTACTGTTTTTTTTGTGTTTCTATTTTTTCCTTAATGTATCGAAGGAAAAAATTTAAAAATAACAGTTACTTTTTCTAAAAATTCGACCACAAAAGACTACCAAAAAGTTCTTTTGCGAAACGACTTTTCAAGCAGTGGTGCTACAGTTGGTGCCATTTACTTCAATCACAGATTTACTGTCACCAGCTGCATCAGCAGACTGCTTGAAAAGTGTATTTTTTGAGTTTTTTAGTCGCGTTTGTGGACGGTTTTCAAAAAAGTCACTTCTTTTTTATTTTTCGTATTTTTTCCTTAATAAAAATATATCAGCTCCGCAAGTTTGTATAATACACCTAAGGCTGTATGTGTATTGTTTACCATAGTCAAGATACAACAGCTTAGCTAGACAAAAGTAATATGGAACAGTAGAATTCTATTACAAATTGCGGTTATCCTTAGCCTGTTCTCCGAATCCTGAATAAAACTATGTTCCGTGATAAAAAATACACTATTCTCGTCGCAAAGAAATAAAGGGGTAACTGTCTGTTTGCAAACACTGTACCAACAAGAACCTGTAACATATAAGAAAATGTGGAATGAAGGTATTACTTTAGCCACAATATAGAAAGTGGAGCTGTGCGCCATATAATATGAAGTTAATGTGGCTGAATTCCGCAGATTAGAACAGGGGTTTGCAATTATTGTATTCGAGTAGACAGGCTAAAAGTATTGCTACATTTTGACTTGTTTCTATTTTTATTTCGTGTGTTGTTTTTCTGAGATTGATTATTGTAATATAAAACATGTAACGGAATAAACACAATACCTGAAAAGGCTTCATTGTACTCATCATTGTGAACAACTTTTACTATAGGACCAAATCCAAAATCGCGGAAAAAAAACAGGTGTTCAGTACATTTTGTCGAGTTATGCGCACAGAAATGTATGGGACAGTCGACTTTTTCGTGTATTTTGTTATTGCGTTTATTATGTTACACGTTGTATAAATAATAATAACCGCACGAGTCTAATTTCAAGGCTAGGCAACGCTTGCTGTTGTGGTCCGCGGATGGGTGATCATCTTTGCATATCGAGATTCTTCCTTTCACTGCTTTTGGTCTCGGCTGTTATTTGTAGATCTTTGACAGTAGTTACTGGTAGCCAAAAGCCAAAAAATTGCTCCATGTCAGATACTGGTACTCAACTGTATCCGGTGAGACTGGAAGGCTATCACAACATAGTATACAAAAAAATACAATTGAATTGAGAACCTCCTCCTTTTTTTTGAAGTCGGTTAATTATCAGAAATAGTTCATAAATGACGTTTGACTTACAATAATCATTAGACAGAATACTCTTTTTACAGCCTTTGTTTTGGTACAATATAAAATCAGAAGGGGGATGGTTCAGTCACCACCCCATATTATGATTGATAATCCTCACGTCACCTTCAATTACATTAGAAGTCTATTCCAAACCAGGTGGAACTTAAATCAACTTAAACTGTCGTATAGCAAATAGAACATTACATTTCTGATAGAATGTGGTATCTTTCGGTTTGCGTGCGACAAAACAGTTTGGTGGTTTCTTTACTAAGCAAATTGTGTGAGTTCGGAACAGTAACTGCTTTGGGAATGAATGTACGAATTTAGATGCTATCAAATTATATGGCTATTTGAATTCAAGGTAGATTGAGCGTAATATAAATTTACTCAAGAATAAACGTTTGGTGACATTTTACTCGGATTCAGTCTTTATTTGAGAACGCGTCAAGTAACTTGAATGGCTTAAACAGCCAGTTTAGAGACAACATTTGCATCGTGATCGAAGAAAAACAGGAAATGTGTGAATCGTGTCTTTAAACTCTATTAATTTCAAAGATTTTAATAAAAAATAGATTAAGTACGTATAAGAATATGTTCAAGTATAACTACGTTTTTAATAACATGTAATTTCGTGTACCGGTAACCGTGGTTAAAAATAGGTCAACCAATCTCTCCCGAGGGTGTCGTTGAGGGTGAGGCGGGGATTAACTCAGCTTGATGGCTAGCAGAATGTATGTGCGACATGCACCTACGGAAATGGAGGTCAACCGGTCATAAACCTGACAGTTTCTATACCTAATCGCTTAAGTATTGAGGTTAAGGTAGCTTTTAAGCTTAATAAGATGTCCAGAAAGAAAAAGTAGTTATTGTCACAGAACGACATACAAACAAATTGCGTGCAGAAAACAAATGTTACACACATTGCAAGCACAACACCTTAACTAAGCTTAATTCTAAAAAGGAACGATTCCGACCAGTTGCATACCGTGAACTAGTTCACTATCCCAGCGCAGCGTTCAAATTGAAGTCCAATAAAATAAAAGCTTATCAGAATTGAAAAACGCTAGTGCGATATTCCTAGTGATGAATTAAAAAGTCCGAATGATCGTGATTTCAGAATCGAACGAGAACGGAATTTTGAAATAGAAAATTCCAGTAAAACAGAGGTTGGTCGGTTGGTATAAATTAATTTCGACCTGACCCGTGTATTAATATTCAGAGCACTCTCAAAGTTCGCTTTAACTGCGAGCGGAAATACTCCAATTTATTAATTTTACCGGCATTTCTTCCCGCGAGGGCTCAGTGGATTACTAACGTGTCATTACACACATTTGCTTTTTGATTTTATAAAATAAATAAACACTCTATAATTGTCCATTCGCGTCGTTATTTTTAATTAGAATTCATTGCTTTGATTTAGGACAATATATATACTATCATCGTTAATTACATATATTCATTAGTTAAGAAGGAAATAATTTATAATTTTGCCACTGACCAACTTTAATTTACCAAATCGTTTTAAATATACTTTGTATAATGGTGTTCCTACAGTAATGCGATTGAAATGGCCTAATTTATTCTTTTCGCATCGAGCCTACAATTGAAAGAAACATAAAGTAAATCTACATAAATACAAAATAAAAGTGCTTTTAACATGGTGCTCTTTTTATGGAATGGCAAATTAAGCTTTAGTTAGTTCAGCATATTTAGTTGAAAAACACACAGTTTTTCCACAGTAGAGCAGTTAAGACAGAGTGTAGTATAAAGATAAGATTAGTACAAGCCACAAAACTAACGTCATGGGCTTGACATTAAAATAGTAGCACATGATAGGCTAAGTCTTACAGTATGATAGACTACGACGTAGCGCATGTGTGCTATGCCGTAGCGCATGGTAGGCTACGCCTTTGCGTATGATAGGCTACGACGCAGCGTATGTATACTATGCCATAGCGTATTGTTGGCTACGCCTTTGCAGTCGATTTCAGTCTTCTAATAATACTTTAGTAAGCAAATCATCCAAATACCTACATACATCTGTCGTCTTACCAATATTGTTTTGGTCTTCTTTCTTAGCAAGTTCTATTGTTAGTTCTTATTTTATTATAACGACGTTATAACTACCACAAGTTTAAGATATAATTTGTTTTCATATCGCCGCAATTTCCACACCTGGTTCTGAACCGTATCGTACGTGCTTCTGCCACACGATACAAACTTGTAGAGGCGCAATAAAATGAACAGCGAGTTCCTTCAACGTGTGTATACCGAGCTCACTTCAAGTCAGAAAAAATACTTCGAAAAACAGTTTCCATTTGGTGAGCAGCAGGTGTCCTTCGCAATCCCATCGTCAGCGGATTAGTCCATTGTAGGGATATAAATCTTTGCCGGCCGAGAGGGCCAATGCTTACCTCGTTCTTTTAGAGACGACTGGATCCGACTAGCGGAGCGCCATTGTACCTGTCTCTTGTAATAATAGACGAAAACAATCCCTTCCCGCTGCCTCCCGAGATTGCTTGTTCATGTCAACTAAATCCACCGCGATAGCATTATGTAGGTAGGCGTAATTTGTAACATTATTAAGTTAGTGTTGGCAGATGTCGTTAGTAAATTATGTTTATCCGACAGGACGCAGCTGTAGACGGGCGGCACTTAATCCCCCTCACACGGCGGCGAACTTACGAGAACAGTGCGTCAAAGGGAAATGTGAATAATGACAGCGGCCTTCTGTGTTTACACAGCCTCACCTTACCACGTATGAGGCTGAATGAATAGGTTTAATTGAGAATATCGGCTCGCAATTGTTTTGGGCATCCGATGTGGTAGTAGTTCCGTCTGCAAGTAGGTACATGAGCACGGAGGCAGAATGTGTCGCAGGTGCGATCATTTACTTTAACAACGCAATAACTAGGGAACTGTCGCACATCCGTAGTTCATGACGACATTATCACGCCGCACGTCGTACGCGCGTCACGTCACCGCGCTACAAATATTGACACGCTATATTTACTGGCGTGTTGAGACATACAATGTTTTTAATCAGAAGGTGAGGGAAGCGCACAGGGACGGTTTATTTTTCTTGTAATAACATTGTTTGCTAGTCGGTATATCATGTTTGAAGGATAAATATTTTCGAGGAAATGGAATTTACTTGGTTTGTGTCGAAATAGAAATATGAAAGGAAGTTTGTGGAATTTTCGCGATGATTTTTTTTGAGAGTATTGTGGAACAAGTTTAGTTTTGCATTTCCCTTCCTTTTTTGTTATTTCACGTAACAGGGATAACCAGTTAATAAAATTTTGCTTTACCCACAGTTTTTTTTGCAGTTCTTGTTTTCCATTAGAAAACACTAAATTCAATGTAGTTTTGAAACCAAAACCAAATAGTTGAATCGCAATTAACCAAAAATGTGCTAAAATAATTGTGTTTTGCATTTCCCTGATAAACAAGAGTTTTTGATTAAGGAACAATGGAAGATCACGTTTAACGTTTGAATAATAGGAGAGAATAAAAGGCTAAGTAAATATGCTTTACCTGCATTATTTTATTTTAAAAATTTCACTGTTCCTTTGTGGGTCAACGGGGTTCTTTTGTGTTGCCCAATCCTTCGCTCAAGGATCGCTGAGCACTCGTTTGAAGTAATTATTTCCCAGATGTTTGAAACACAAATAGTGTGAAACGATCAAAGTATCCCGTTAACGAAAAATCTTTCCGATCATTAATAAAAGTAACTGAGCGCACATGAGAGAATTTCTATTCGCAAAAAGCAATCTTAGAAGGAATAAATGACATATTAAATTTAATTGCCGCTCGTAAGAAAAGGGTGGAATGTCCTTTCCATGTAGCTTCCGAACATCGATTATATGTCGTGTTTGAATTACGAGCCTTTAAATCATACTTAATGGTGAGTACGCATATTCTCGTTCACAATTTATTGGATGATAGTAGAATATATATCAAAAATCCACCATTGCAGGTAATGGTTTCTTCGCGATAGCTTTTAAGTTATATTTTATGATAGAGCCGTGAGATTAGTTTGAAGTTAAGTAGGTAACTTATAGCATGATAATGGACCTTGTACGGCCTTGTGGATTACGTGTATATTGCCGAAGAGGTAGTTAACTGCCTATTCTCAGTTTTGGCGTGGAATTTACCTGACCTTTAGCGCGGGTCCGTCTTAGTTTAAAGGAACATCAGCATTTAGTTTCACGATACGTTTTGGTAGGGATGTTTTTGTAGCAAAGTCAGGTATCAGGTATTTAGTATATTATGTTTATGCAAAACCGCTGTTGAAGGACCACTTAAATTAACAATTTTCGTTAGACTAAACAGACGGTCCAGTAACAGATTGAACGAAAACCTGAAAAGGGGTCATTGTACTCATAAATTATGCACATTTTTCAGATTTTGCGTTTAATCTGTACCACACTGTATATGATCTGTGTAACTTTTGTCCGTCGATATTTAATTAGAACGGAATTTTCCGGCAGATGATCGATCGGTTTCATTATACTGACTTCCGGCGGCTCCTGGCGTACTGGATTACGTCAATCTAACGCCACTTACTACTGACATTACAATTACCATGTATTTGTATGCATGTTTGTAGCTTTTCGGCTGCTAAAATATGAGTGATATAATATATACTTAAATACAGCAAAATTGGAAAACATGGTTCAATTCTGAACAAAAATACATACATTTCACAAAGGAATCACGAGAGGTTTTTATTATGAGCGATATTTGTACAAAATTGTTGATCATGCAACCCAACCTGGTAATTGTGTGACAATTTTAGGGAGCGTTCAAAATAATAAAGCAATTCGATAAAGGATTCGTTAGAAGAATTTCTGCTGCCGTCGATACGCATCTTTTTTAGCCCACCGAAATCGTATCATCCTGTTCGAACGCAACCAATTAAAGGCATTTCAAACTTTCCTGATAAACTACGAAAGTGATCTCGTCAAGACAGTTTGATCGAATTGTCTTTTTCGTTAATTGGAAGTTAGAGTGAACAGATGCAATCACTTCGTGCCAGCCTCTGCTGCCGGAGGAAACACTAATGAAACAGTGAAGTTTAAAGTGGTTCACTAAAATTAAGCAGGTACCTACGCAATATTGTGGTATCCTTATTGAACTCCCTTATCGAAACTTGTTATCTATTGTATCGGCAATAGAGGCGTTTGCTTGTACATAGTAATGCCGCATAAACATCGGGCGAGGTTAACTTAACCCTAGTTAGATACGTTATTATCTGTGTATCGTTGTGTACGTGCGGGGGTGTAAAAGTTTATAGCCTGTAGGTTCATATTGCGTTATAATGGCTTGTCTACACGTCGGTACAAGGCGCGTTGTCGGTCGCACGTCGCCATGTATCGCGGATGCACCTGTCTTAATTTTTCCTTGCAGCTGCGAACGCTGTGAGAGTGAATGTGTCATGAAAACAATATTCCTAGAGTGGATAAAACGGTAAAATGGAAATCGTAGTGGTCCATTACGGGCTTGGCTATAGGACGGATTAATAAATTTTGGTATGGGAAATAAATTGTTAAAATCTGCGTTGTATAAATTTGTATGCCTTAATTATGAAAAAACATAGCGCACCTCCTATTTATGTAAACACCTATGTTTCACAAATAAACTGATTGATTTTTTGTCCGTCAGACTTGACTCAGGGCTAACGTATGTATTTGACAAAATATGAGCATGTTTATTTTTAGTTTAAATACTAAGTTTTTTTAATCAGCCAGCACTGTCTCACTGCTGCGCAAACCTACCTTAAATTCTTCCAGTTATCTTTTTCCTGAGCCACATTGAACAGCCCTTACGGAACGCATCCAGGTCATCTCGCCACCTCTTCCTGGGTCAGCCTCGGTGGTAATCTCCATCCTCAGGCAATCATAGTGTGGAAAAATATCAGTTTATTTAATAAATCTGTATAAAATTATATTCCATGAAAATAGAGCAGATTTCATCACTCAAATCATAACTTGTGCCGAAAGTTAACTATCCTTACAACCCAAAATGGCCACATACAATATAATTACACCATTTAATTTAGCGATAGCTTCAACAAAATTGCGGTTAGAATATGCCTAGGTATGTCTAGACGTAATAATATTAAATAACAATGTACTCGAGCCCTTAGTCTCCCAAAGTGTTGAGTGAAAGTTTTTCAAAGTGCGTACCTATGAGCTTCATTTTGCTACATAATGATGATATTTGATACGCAAACGCACGTAAGCTCGAGATTGAAGAAGTAATACTTTGTTAACAATGTGAGTTCTCTTTTGTTTTCTAAGAACGATATTCTTGTGTTGTGTGTGTTAGTGTTTCACTTATCGTGTCTGGGCCTTAATAGGAGAGAGTTTCGGATCTGTGATTTGAAGATGGTAGAAGTTGGGACATGTTAAGTAAAAATGCATCAATTCTTTTCGATATAAAAATCTGAAGGCAATAATCGCGCTTAAAAAGCGTTCAAATATCAAAGTTCAATTGTTACAATCAATTTCAAAACTTGTCAACATGTACTTTGTTCAAATTAGTTGAAGAATTCCATATGCGGCGGATGTTTGGGGTGTGTAATGTATGGTATAATAACGTGATATAATTTTCATATGCTATAAATACAAAACCTAATTTCATGTGATCAAATTTTATGTATCAAATAACCATTCATTTACTCTAATAACATTTAGTATAACGTTCATTTCATATAATTTTCAATTTGTATAATGCACTTTTTGTGTAACGTTCTTTTGACCTCATTTTCATTTTAACTAATTTTCTAAGGTAACGCACCATTCTTGAGAAAAATAAATTATAGTAACCTAACCTCAAAACACTAAAGTTGCTTCTGCATCGTCTCCGGCGCTGCGGGAAGTGCAACCCCTTCGCCCTTGAATTATTGATTGAAAATACATAAGCAAAGCATGGTCGTCAATTTTTTTTGTGTCAGAATTAAATTATAAATTAATATGTTTCGTGTTAATTAAGTAATAAATGTATATAAATACGATAGATTTAGTTATAAAACCGACAGATCTGTGTTTGTGAGTTGTTTCATTTTAAAATCAGTGAGAAATAACAACTAGTTCCAGCAGCTGTCATCCAATGGACGGATTTGAAACCACTATCTAACCCGGGGAGTATTTCTTTTAATTTCAAGTTTATTTACGTATTTCCCATTACATCTTATTGCCCGTCAACGATTTACACTGCTCGTCTATTGAGGCTACGTACAAAATAACAATTTTTTAGTATCTTAATTGCTCTGGTCATCAAATTCATGCAAAAATATTTAAAAAATCACATCAAATACGTTTAAATCTGTATTTAAATCATAACACTGTTATTTGATAACATTTTCATGTTTAATCAGTGGTTATTATAGTCTTATTTTATCAAAGAAATTATATTTACAATCTTTAAATAGTACCCTCAAATAAATATAATTTGTGTTTTCCCTTTTCTTTTCTTTTTTAAGTAAATAAGAATCTCAATTTGGATATATATTAACAATTTTTTAAACTTTCCAATCAGCCCTTCATCCTTGATACTTACCATCTATATCTATCCCTATATCTTTTTCTTTCAAACACTTAGCTGTCTTTTCTCTCGTTCCAGGGTGCCTCTTGGGTCGGTCTCTCAACATGTTGACCCGTAGAGCTGCATCCTTTGAGGAAAAACTGAGGGCTACGTTGAAAGAGCTAGAATCTGGTAAGGACCAGTGCAATAAGCTGCTTCAAGAAAGGGAAGATAGTGAGGTGGAAATAGAGCATATTAATCTTAAGAACACTGAGCTTAAAACCAGCTGGCTGAACTACATGTACAGCATATGGACATACTTGACCAGCATCAAAACCTCCGTCAGCTTGTGTCTAATTTCCAACATTGTAGTGACACCCATGAACAAGCATTGAGACGTATATCTGACCTAGAACTGGAATTAAGCAGGGCTCACAACACCATAACCCACTTGGAATCACTTAAAGCCAGTGAACAGTCGGTAAGGACCTGCAGCTTGTATGATGAGTTAGTTGGTAGCGGGTCAATACTCAATACTCAATACTTTATTGCATTCCATAATGTGTATACATAACAGTTGGTATGTTAAAACATCGAATCAATTATGGACCCTGTCGGGCACAGCAAAGTTTATCCAGGTCCGGACCCATATGTATTGAGCCAATGGTAACAATAGATTTAGCTAACGATACCATCACTAAATCCAACTTGTCCACTGCCCACAATAAGTTAAAAAAATATTAAAATTAATCGATTAATTAGAAAAATTAAAAAGTCATTAAAACATGAAAATTTAAACAAATTAAATACTAAACTTAGACAAAACAAACTTAATTTAATGCAAGAGTTAAAATATTGTAATAGTGAATTAGAATTATGTAAAACAATGTATGATAATGACACTCAGCGCCTTCAGGAGGAACTGTTTGTTAGGGAATATGCACTAAAGGATATTTTTAGTAAATATGAGGCTTCTCAACAAGACCTGAGTAAGCGTATGCAAGAGGCCAATGAGTTGGTGGACTTGGTAACGTACAATGCAGAGAGGTATGAGTCTCTGACTAATAACCTCTCTTGCAGCTGTGCTTGCTCCCAGGCAAAACAGCCTCAGTCCATAACCCCCACACCCTCGCTGGCTTCTCCAATGGGTAGCTGTCCTGATAATGTCAACTTGAATAATGTGAATACTACATATGTTTTTTCAGACAAGTTTGGTCAAGGTTTTGGTACTATATTTAACCAATGTTCTAAACATTATATATTAAATAATTGTTTACCCGGTGCTAGTTTCAGTCAGTTAATTAGTAATATTAAATTGACAAAAATAAACCCCAATTCAACTGTTATATTATTATGTGGGGATAGTTTAGCTGTTAGGAAAAAGGATATAATTGATTGTGTCATTTGATGTCACATCTTAATGAGACAAATAACTGTAAATTTATTTTCTGTGCATTGCCTTATTCTTATTATTTGTCAAATGAGCAAAATAGGCACATATATGATTTAAATATGCTGATCTATAATAGGACTAGTCATCACAGCGATGCTATTTCATTTTTTTAATTGTAATCAATTCATTACTGATTACAAACTGACTAATTATACATTGTATTTACCACCTAGTTGTAGGAGACAAATTGCTAATCTTTTAGCATACAATATACACTTTGACACGGGTACATGTAGTGTACCAAAGATTATTGTTAGGAATGATACTAACATTACTATTGATACACTTAGTAGTTTAAACTTTTAGGTTCGACAACGGGAAAGCCTGATATTTTGAATGTTGTACATCAAAATATGCAAGGTCTGTCCGGCAAAGAATTAGAGTTAAGTTTATTTATGGAGAATCATGATGTTCATGTGTTATGTTTAACTGAACATTGGTTGAAGGAACATGAAGTAGCATTTATCAATGATGATCATTTTACCGTACAAAGTGCGTTTGTAAAAAAAGTGCTATTCGCGGTGGTTCATTAGTTCTTGTTTCAAACAAATTTAAATGTAAACAACGATTAGATTTAGTTAATCTTTCTATTGAACGCACTGCTGAGTTATCTTGTGTTGAACTCGAGCGATATGTTATAATTTGCGTGTATCGACCCCCCTCTGGGGATTTTGGTCTTTTCGAATCAGTAATGGATACTTAATAAGTTAAAGTCAAGTAATAAAAGTATAATTAATGTTAATATTCTAGATGTTACTCCATTAAGGTATTTTATATTATTATATAAGGTAATTTATTTAGGTCCTATAATTTGGTTAATTTGTTTTTTGAACCAACAAGCATCACGGTATCTTCGTCGACTTGCCTTGATAACTTTTTTACTAATTGTGATTTTAATAACAAATTAGTATTAAGCGATTTAACATCTGACCACTGTGGATTACTAGTTGGCTTGCCTATACCATTAAATAAAAAAAAAGGAAAATAAAATAGAATTCAGGCCCTACACAACTAGTCGTTGTAATAAGTTTAAAATAATTAATATAGCAAAAAAAATTACACCATCTATGGTAGAATTTGAAAATCCTAATGAGATTTATGGAGCCCTTTTTGATGTCGTACAAAAAGAGTACCAATCAACTTTTAAAACAAAAACTATTAACCGTACAGGTACCTCAGTTGGCTTCAACCAATGGGCTACTGCAGGTATTTATAAAAGTAGAACGAAGCTATACGAATTATATGGTTTGAAAAAATACAGGTTTGATACCGCGTTTTTAGAGTATGTTAGAAATTATAAAAAATTATATAAAAAGATTTGTGTTTTTACTAAATCTAAATTTTTAAGCGAGACTATTAAAAAATCGAATAATAAAGTAAAAGCCACTTGGAAAATAATTAACAGTGAAACGGGCAAGTCGGTTAAACAAGATAATCAGTTAGAGATAATAGTCGACAACAAATTAGTTAGTAATGCAGCTGACGTAGCTGAGGCATTCAATGAGTTTTTTTCCAATATAATTGTAACTACAACTCGCTCCTTAAATTCATCCCCTTCTAAAGCTGAAATCCTATTGCATAGTAGTGTGCCTAAGTGTAATCAATTATTTAGTTTTGAGCACGTAACACCGCGTGATGTAGTTAACGTTTTCAACACACTAAAGTCTAAAAACACAGGTGATTACTGGGGCATCTCCATTAAACTTTTGAGCAATATAATAGACTTAGTAGCGCCTTATCTTGCTGTTACTTTTAATAAATGCGTGGACTTAGGAACTTTTCCTGACCTAATGAAGAGTAGTAGAGTCATTCCTTTATTTAAATCAGGTAATAAAAATGTTATAGGCAACTTCGGCCTATTTCCATCTTACCTGCATTTAGTAAAATATTTGAAAAGTTAATACTCAAGCAGTTGCTTAGACATTTTAATTTAAATAGCCTCCTTCATAATGAACAATATGGCTTTACAAAAGGTCGTTCGACTACAGATGCGGGTGTTGCTATCCTAAAACACATATTTAACGCATGGGAGAACTCGCAAAATGCAATTGGAGTTTTCTGTGATCTCTCCAAAGCCTTTGATTGCGTACACCGTGAAACGCTTTTGCGTAAACTACGTCATTACGGTCTCCAAAGCGAAGCTCTTAACGTAATTGATTCATATTTACATAATAGGTTTCAATGTGTGGATGTCAATGGTGTGAAGTCTTCCGGGCTACCAGTTCATTTAGGAGTGCCTCAAGGCTCTATACTAGGTCCATTCTTGTTTCTGGTGTATATAAACGATTTGCCATTTTTCTTAAAGAGTATATGTGACGTAGTGATGTTTGCAGATGATACTTCTCTTATTTTTAAAGTAGATAGAAATAGACGAGGTTTTGATAACGTAAACTGCACTCTTTCTATGGTTACAGATTGGTTTACGACAAATAATCTAGTTCTGAATGCGAAGAAAACGAAATGTATAAAGTTTGCCCTGCCCTATGTTAGAAATCTGGGGCCCAATGTCATCTTAAACAATGAAGTGCTTGAAACTGTGGACTCGGCAGTATTTTTGGGCATAACTGTTGATTCAAAACTTCAATGGGGTCCACACATATCAAGCCTATCAGGAAGGCTCAGTTCTGCCGCATATGTCTGTCAGGAAAGTTAGACAACGTTAAACTACTGTTTATTATTAGTATTATGTTAGCTCTAGTTCATCACTTGTGGCTCCAGTCACAATCCTATTGTTAGACTATACACGTGTTAGCGGGCACACCATTTATGCCCGGAGGCATAATTAGTTTGGTTTACGTGTTAATGCTTGAGTTTGTCTATTTCTGATGGCTTAGTGTGCTAGCTATCAAGTGTCAATTAATTTCATTTAATTTGATTTACAGTTTGAATATTTTATTTTCTGTGTCATGTATTGTAAAATACTTTGCATACTATTGTATAAATTCAAGTTTTTAAAAGCTTAACAGACAGATGTGTTGCTGGGGAGTTTGTTGCGCCACTTCTTCTTCCCATCTACAACACTAAGAAGTGGTGACGGGCGGGCGTTTTGGGGGACTGTCTTTATGTAGAACTTTGACGTTGAAAAAGTGCTGGCACTCAGCCTAATTTGAATAAATGACTTTTGAATTTTGAATAGGCACCCGTGCGACCCGTAGTGGCTGAAGCTGGGCGCCGTAGGCCACCAGCAAGCCAAAGCTGCGGAGGTGAGAGTTTTCAATCAATAATTCATTATATCATTTGAACGTTATATTAAAAAAAGTACCTACAATTAGAACGTTTGTTATTATTTCAAACATTACACACCCGGAAGCTTGCCACTCTATCGAGTAATGAAAGATATGTTGGTACATATTATTATAGTATATGTATTATTTTATGCGCAGCGTAATTCTGTACCTAGTTCGTAAACTACTCTTCCTAACGAGAGAGTCATAACTGGTGATGAAACTATCATTAGCACATAAAATGAGCTGTTTACCATACCGTTTTTATTTGTATTTTACAGTTTATGTCCTAGTTACTGCGTTAGTGACCATAATAGTTGAGAAGTAAACTCATAACCGTTGATGAAAAGGGTATGACAGAAGTGCTCACAACATGGGTTTAAGAACTTTCGATTAATACTCTAATAAGTAGTTAGGAGCGGCGAAAGCTATCAAACGCAGTGTAATCTAACAACTTCGGTAAGTAAGTACCTTTAGATAGAAGAATAGCAAGGAAATGGCAATTTTCCTCGCTAGTAATTCGTTTCCAACACGCTATTTTTCCATTATCCAATATCAATATTGTTTTGTCTTCATCGCTCAGAAATGGAACTCTGAGACTACCTTAATGATAGCATTGCATGACGTATGGAAGAAGTTCTGCGAGCACTCGTTCGTGCCATCTCGCGTACTGAGCTTCACGAGGCGGGTCAGTTTCGTTAATGTATTTATTAATGTGTTTTTCAGCAATAAGAAATCGGAGAAAGGTTTCCTTGTTCGAGGTAAATCGGAAACTATTCAATTTGGGTGATTGTTTTACGCTTCATGGAAACATTGTTTCCGTCGTCGATGTGTTGTTTTGTTTTCTATTAGATAATGGAACTTTTAATTGACTGATTACCTCATTTAGTAAAGTGGTTTTGTTACGTAGTCTCTATAGCAATATAACTTAGAGGTTTTTAAGTAAAAATAACAGCCATAGCTTCTAGCCACTTTTGTATGATCAAACTATTACAAATTAAAAGATGAGTCCTCCACAATATGAAATAACCTACGCATATTTTCCTTGAATGTTCTCCAAAGAAAACCGGCTACGACAAAGTTCAGTGCTACGAATTAGCTACGGCGCTACGAAGTCTCGTAGGCGTCGTAGAGGGGTAAACAAAGTAAAGCTTTATCATGTACCGGCGAAACCGCGTTCTAAGATTAATGTTCGTCTAATGAATCAGCGGCGTGACAAATCAGTACCTATGCGGTAATGGATGCTTTTGTATGCCGCCAGCTATTTTGCAACTATCTTGTACGGATCTAGATACCGAATCTCCTTTTGTACACCAGACCTCGTCGGATTGTTAGCTAATGTTACCAATACTGTAACCGTTCAACGATATTAAATGCCATTGTGGATTGAAGTGTATGTATTGTGTGTAGTGTTTGAGTATAATTATGTTTGTACATATAATATCGTAACTACATTACCCCCAAACACGTAGGTACAGTGGTTTGAACGGTAATAAAAATTCGTTCTATACGTATAACTTCGTAAACTTCACTAAAAAGAAACTTAAGCGGTTTCTGGACGGAAATAGGAAAACATTCTGGAAGCAATGCTTTCCATAAGTTTTGTGAAAGCGGTCCTCGAAACTTTTATTTGTCGAACAACGTTTCGCTCAACAACTAAAAGTAGTAAATGTAAACGGAAATGAAACAATTTACAGCGTGTTTACAACTTCGTTCCCAACTATATTCTGTGTGGTAATGTTTCTCTCCCTCACGTCAAACCGGCCATTCAATGTCCGCAGCCCAGCTGAACTTGTAAAGCGACTTATAATTACCTCATGCGTCAGATAACGACTATACCTGTGTTTGACAGGCAATCACAGGGCCAAGCCTCCCTGTGTTAATACTGTCATTTAATTTTCATACAGTCCAGCTATTTCAGAAGGTAAATACGCCGGGAATGGCCTTAATTATATCTTCGACAATCTTTTGTCTTTTGAGCAAAGGAGGTTACGGTCTTATCTATATTAAACCTTGATAATCCCGAGCAGATTAACGAAACAACTGGCCAAGTGACGACAGCCGGGATTTGTTCACTCACTTGTTAATTTCTGCTGCGACTATAAACATTTTAGTTAAGATGTTCTAAAATAATTTTCACGTAAGGTGCCTCTCAGGACAGATAAGACGATTTGGTAAAGGTCGAACCGCACGAAATCTTATACCGTAGCGTTTTTTGGTCTTAAACAGACACCCTCCATTAAGGTGTCTACATTATTATATTTATTCACGCTCCGATGATTAGCTATAAAATACTTTTAAAAATAACTTGTACTGTTATAAGTGTAGGTGTTGGTGTCACCCTAAGGTTACGGGCACTTAACTTAAAAAAGTGCGTTAATAAACTGAGGGTTTATTTTAAAAATGTTTATTTTTTACCAACTGAAATTGAACTATGTAAAAGATTTCTAAATTGTAGATAACATCAATTTGATTTGGAATTCTAGTGTAGACACGAGTTGTGTTACATTTAAATGTTTTTGGATTCATAACTTTTTTAAACATATTATTGTGCTTTTTTGTGGAAATTAGGCAGGCAGAATTACAAGCATGGCAAAAGTCACGCAAAGTCTAGTCAACCTTCAAAAGTTCTCAATAATGATCCCGTAAATTTCATTAGAAGCAACAAAATTCAGCGCTATACCGAAGCTGTACGCCGGGTATCTACAGTAACATTGTCGCATCACTAATAACGACAATTCGCATGGGACCGGTGAATTCAATCAATAATCCGGGCTCGTTACCAGCTCAATTGTGACGGGTCCCAGGCCTCCGCAGTCCTGTGAGACCCCGCTGCGGGACCCGAGCGCTTCATTAATGAGTCCCTATGTTTGGAGTGCTAAACTTAGCGCTGCCTGTTGGAACTACAATTAACTGTTGCTTTTTAGGACTGCGGCTTCTGTTTATTTTTGGCCGGTATCCGTCAGGACGGTTTTGTGTCGGGTACCAGGGTAAAAGTGTAGATCGTACAACCAGCTGTTCGAACAGTTTAGTATCAGAGTACAGTTATAACAACGAAGCTAATGAATTTCTAAAATACACGAACATCAAAAAACAAGGAAGGTTGCCAAAAAGTAATTACATTATGGGCCTTCTTAAAAAATCCCATCTCGGCAAAAGATAGGAGAAATTACTTAGTTACTAAATCGTAATAACGCAAAGTGAACAGACTTACTCATCAGCTAGCAGCCTGAACCCGCGAACCTAAAAATGAAATTTGGAAAATGTATTTTACCCATAACGCAAATGTCGGCTAAGAAGGAAACTTTTAAAATTCGACCTCGAAACGGGAAATAGGGGTGAAATGTATTTTCACGGGTAATCCCGGGGGCCACTCGGCTAGTATTACATATTTAGAATCGTCTCGTTCAATATTATATTGTGATATATTCGGTTCGTGAACGTTCCGATTCTGCAGTCCGCGTTGTCGCTCTCTATTTATAAAGCTGACTGGAATAACGGGCTTAACAATCATCCGTTTTATTCTGCACACAATTGTTTCTGTATTCCGATGTGTGACTACATTTCATAATATTTTATCTTGATATCTGCTGTATTATCGCTTGCAACCGCTGAATGGTGTAATGACCTATGTACATGATTTAAACTGATTGTATTGTTATTGTCGTTACAATAAAATGTAGCTTTGTTTGTGATGTTAATAATTTGAATATACATACTAATTGACTCTGCTAATTTAGACATTTCACTCCGTACCTACCCAAACCTAAATGCTCTCTGACTGGTCTATTTCAACCACGATCTCCTTGGAACACAGACTTTGTGCAGATAAAACCAAAGAATTTGAAACTGATCCATTCGCCATTGCAGCAAAAATACACACAAAACCATTCATATTGTTAAATTATTTTCTGAACGGCATTTCATATTTGTAAGCCAAATGTTCATAGGTAACAGGATTTTTACGGCGAGCGATTCAAAAATAAGTTTGATACAAAAAGCTGTATCGCGCGTTCGCACCTGGCTCTAGCAACCGCTGGAGCGCTTCACAGCGCTCGCTGCATCGCGCCGACACGTGTTGCAAAGGAAAAAATAAAACTACCGACTCCTCCTTAATGGATGCTTAATGTGCAAAATCGTTATTTAAAGAAACAGCTGACGTTTTAATATACAGACATCATGATATGTGGATATGTTTTCGACGCGAGAGATTTGCATTTGTAGGAGTAACGCAAGAGTTTTATATTGTAAACCTAATTTTCCTGACTTTCCTGGGAATATTATTACTTTAATTACTACACAGATTTAGGTATTCCTTTTATGAGACTAATTTTACGCTCATTTGTTTATCTCCCCGCGCAAGTCGTAAAAGTAGAGCCAGGGAAAATTGTTTCGCTGTAGTATTTATGCGATAGGCTGGCGAACTTTCACTACGTGGCGTTGTTTTATCAACTTTTAACTTGACGTACTTTTGCTGAATTAGTGCATGAGTTCTACTTTAACTTTTTGATAAGTGTTTTTGCTCTAATCGAAAGTACTTATCAGCACAACAGTAGGTCTGCTTCTGTACTGTTCGAGACGCTAAAAGGATGTGATTAAGTCAGATCCAATTAATACCTATAAAGCAGATTCATAAGGTTCTGTGATGCGTCCATAACCTGAAAAGCGTTGTTTCCGTCCGCTATGCGCCGCGCGCGTCGCTCCGGTCAGACAAATCGACGGCCTTTTGTGCGTCCCGACCAGTCACTGAACAAGGAATGCCGATCCACAATCAAGCCTTTACAATGGTTATTTCCATGTGATTTCAATAATAGACAGCTTTACTGGCGTTTCAGTTAAGAATGTTATAATTAAGATGTAAGAGATTGTAATCGGCAAAAGGTCGCCGTATCGTATACATTCATTTTAAGGCACAATTTGCTGGTAGGGCATTGTTAACGAGGGGTAAAGCGCACTACGACCACGTTAATGAGAACGTAATAGGTGTTCCGCGGGCTGCGCGATCTGGCACACTGTTCCCTTCCCGGCCTCTATTAGCACGCGTTTAATGTTAGCTGGAGAATCCACGCCGGATTACATTTGAATACCGTGTAATTCTAAAGTTATGCCTTTGTGCCCTTAATCCTTGTGAACGCGGTATTCCGAACCGTAATTGTTACCTGCAACGCTGATTAAGCTACTTGAATATGACGGATCAATTGAGATTAATTATTACCAAATGGATCAAGTTTAACTTACAAAGTTACATTGTGTTGTGTTTACGCCTGTACCGACCGTAAATAAAGTACATTTCTGTGTAAAATTACCATGTGTAACGAAATAAATCATTTACATATATTTTTTGTAACTCGGATATAGCAATAAAACGTGGATTTTAACGAGAGTCGAAATTCAATTCTTATAATTTGTAGTTTGATATCGGTTGTGGCGAATTTCAGTGCGTTTATTTTATTTATCATAGGTGTGTCTGCCGCTTGCCGGCTGGGTACGAGAGCATACATTAATGACGTTATATTTGGTGGCAATAAATATATACTGCAAAATATTACATGAAAATACGTCATGAAGTTATCTAGTTTATGCTGGTGACATTTGTAGTGTAGGTTGGAAAATATTATGTGAGATATTATTAGTAATTAAGGTATCCATTGTAATTATATAAATGGATACCTCAATTACCCTTTAGCTTAGAAAGTTTTCATTTCATAATAGCAAATGGCACAATGTTCAGTAAATAAATGAATTTGGTACATAAACAAATTGTTATTAATTGCCTTCTGGGTATGACTCCTCGTTTTTCATCCAGCCTAGCTTTTCTAGTTATTTACCGAGTCATTATCCAAAGCCCTAAAAGGAACTGACTAAGCGTTCAGGGCCGCCTGGAGTCTTTTACGAAAATGTCATAAATCACGTCGATATTTGTGTTTAAACTTAGAAACACGTTATAAATTATTAATTAAAGAACGGAGGATTGACAGTTTTCTTGCACAAGTTAAAATAATAAAAAGTTAGCCATTTGGATTGCATGATGGTTGTGAATAATGTGTTTTCTTAACGTCCTGTATGTGTACCAATCTTTTGCAACAACATTATTACATCTGGTGCATTACTACTCATGTATGAACTACACAATTAAACAGTTCAGATAGAATTCCCAATAGTTAAAGAGATAACTATTGCAAACTACAGCGATATTACATTAAACAGTGATCAACACAATTGCAGTTTGCCTTCCGATGTAATTAGTGACCGCATCGGTGGCGGCCGGACAAACCCGCGGCGCACGCAAATAGATTGTGTTATGGGAGTAAGAATTTCATTTTCATGGGCCTGTATGGACTGCACACTCCAGGGATACAATACAGTTCTTACAGAGGCATGACTCCTATTGACGCGGGTACACAAATAGAGATACGCGGTACGTGTCTACTGGTACGGAAATATTTCAATCGAGAGTTTGTAACGAGATCCCACGTGGATCGCCGCGGGCACTAAGCCCCTCGCCAGTGAAGAGTTAACACTAGCTAACTCGACGCTTCTATCAAATGTTTATCCTCACTGCAAAAGTTACGATTCTCTGCATCGGCTTTTGATTTTATTAACTTTGACATTTAGAAACTGTTGCTTCCATTTATTGAAGCACTGTTGAAGCTTATTTATTAAAGAATTTATGTTGTGATTTTCATAACCTTAAGATGTTTTGGTACACCTTCGCGAAGTAACAGAATTCTAAGCCTTGTTACGAAAACTTTGACTTCGTTATAAGATATCTTTAAACTTTAGGGACCTATTATAAATATTTGACATTCTTGTCCGACCCAATTAGAGACTCTCACAATGTATACCTACATGTTTTATTAGAAACAAGCTTGTTTCGGTTCTCCCACTCACTGTGATCGAGAAGTTCTTGTGCTTAAAGATTTAAGTTATTTTGTTGTTTCTGTGTAGATCATTCTAAATAATAATTCAAATTAATTCAACAGCGCGGCTTTTCACGCACTTTACTCTACGGAGATGGAGGGATTCACCATAATGGCCTTGGTTTAAAGGGTCATCAAGCTAGCGTAACCTGAGGGCATTGCCAGTCGACAATACTTGTTTTCGCTGTGAACCGTGACCATGACTTTTCCTCTCTTTTTATTCTGGTCAAAAAGTAGCTTTCACCTTAAATAAATTTAAGCAGTATTTTATGCGGACGCTTCAAAAACAATTCAATACTAATATGACAGAATTAGAACCAAAACCAGCATTAGTATTTTGACATAAATTATTCTGTTTTCGACATCCGGTCTGATAGTGTTATATAATATCCGACTTACCTATCCTTGGATGCTGCGATGCAACGCTACGGCGCGCCGCCGCCGCGTCGCACAGTGGGCTGAAATCAATCTTTATAGACTAAGTAATATTTTTTTTTGGCAGATATGGGTCAAGGTACCTATATTTATCAATTTAATGCTGTTTCAGTTTTTAAACAAACGATCTCCATGCTTTATAGCACTTGGTTCGTTGCGAGCATTGTGCGATATGTCAAAAAATGCCATATAATTACCATATCCCTTGTTATTGTTATTTGAAGCGATTAATTTATTTTATCCTTAAATATGTTATGTCAATTATAAACTGATAAAATCTATTTTTTATATTAAAAAAACACATTTTATTATTTTTCTCCCTAAATCTCACAAGTGCGAACATTGTGCGATATGTCAAAAATGCAAAATAATAAGGGGTATAATCGTGCTAAAGGAAATTAGCCGCACTTGTAGCGAAATCGAAATATATTCTTTTTTACATATTTCTCCATTATTTTTTTCAACCAAGTGCTATAAAGTAAAGGAAAACGTTTATTTAAAAACTGAAATAGCATTAAATTGATTAATATACGATACTTAAACCCATTTCTGCCATAGAAGTTAAAGATTTACTAAGTCTTAGCCCACTGTGCGTCGGTGCGCGGTTCAAAGTGCGACTAGTCAAACATAAAATATGCTGGAATTAATCTGATCTTCTTTCAATAGTTAAGTTAGATTTGATTTGTTCTTAGCTTACGTTCAAATTGCCTGGTTGTATTGTGCGTCTATTAAAGTTAAAACGATTTTGTGAGCGTGGCTCGTAAGTAGGATTTAAGCTTTTGGTATCAATCAATCAATCAATCATTTATTTATTTGCAAACATGGGTATTGGTACATAGATGTTCTATTTTACATATTATAGTTCTCCATATTTTACCGTCGCAAGGGCATGCAAATAATATTTAATTCACAAATTAAAATCAAATAAAAAATAACTATACAAATTTAAATCACAAAAATTATAAATGTCAGATTTAGTTAAATAAATGTCATGTTAGGGTCACAATAAAACAATAAAAATGTCGAACTGGTTACGCTAATAAAAATTATAAATGTCAAATTTTGTTTGATAAATGTCATGTTTACATTACATTAAAAAAAAAATAGATATCTGAAAAATGTCGGAGTGAGATGATACAAAATAAAATAATAAGTAAGGCAATTGGAATAAAGGTATGTCAATCAGGTTATGCAGCTATAATAATAACAAATAAGTCAATCAGTCAGCGATTCATCATTAAGGAAGTCGTCAATCGCGTAATATCCTTTCTCAATTAATATTTCGTTAAGCGCCCTTTTAAATTTTATTACAGTCATTGTTTTTATTACATCAGGTACTTTATTATGGTAGGATTTAAAACATATTTTGTATATCATTACTTACGCGTTTCTTAATAGAACCCGGTACTTGTGCCACACTGTCACGCGTCTCAAACATTACGATCATGTGAGTTCGGGTTAATAAACTTTATTTTTTTTATTTTAAGTTTGTGTGCAGTAGGGGTAGACTTAATGCAACACGGCATTCTGTACCAGTCAACTTTTAGTACACTGTGGTAGGTGTACAACAAATAAATAATATTAAAAATCTAAATTAATTGCGCCACCATAATTGTTCCTCTATTTGAAAACACTCAACAGGGAAACTTCAATTCACTCCTAATTTATTCTACTTCTATGTACTCATCCAGATTAACTCACTTCCACAATGTGCGAGCCGCTTCAACTATTCGCAATGTTCCTAAGTCAGGAGTACCTAGGTAGTCCACAATACTGCGGAGGGGTTGTCCCGTTAGGGCTCCAATTCTCCCGCGCGTCGTCGAGTGCCTAGTCAGGCTGTTGTCTCTACATTGATCTCATTGTGCTCCACTACCTTATAAGCGCGTCAATGGATGGAGTTACTATGCAGGCTTTGTTAATTGTTGGATTGCCGGGAGTGATTGTATCATTGTATAGGTAAGTTACAGGGTACAAGAATTTTGTTTCAATTAAAAAGTGGATTTGGTAACAGGTATTACTTACTTTGTGTCACTTTACTTAATGATGGCTTACAAAATATGCTTATACATTTTATCAGTGGGGTTCACTTCCACATTTAGAGCATTCGAGAAATGATTATTTTTAAAAATCGAGTAAAAGAACACCTTTCCTCTCAACTTAGGCCAGTCAATTAAAACATCTCAGGTCGCAATAAATTGCAGACGTTCTTGAGTTTTTTTTAAATCTATTTTTGTTTAGGGGCTTTTATCAAAGATACGCCAGCACCATCGTACCCTTACCCGGTTCTTGAGATAGATGCCAATAGTGTATCTACACTCAATTTTTCAACTTCGAAAGATCGTGGTTCCGTCGTCAAGGTTAGAATGTTGGAATTGTATAATATACTTAACTTTGCGTTACTTTCTATTCTACAATTTCTCGGAATGACTTCGACTTGATTCGTAAAAAAGTATTCCAAATGTTTTGTTGACAATTTTATAATCTTATGGAGTTTGTCATTTTCCGGTGACATATTATAAAAATAAAAAAAAATATAATTTACTGTGCCAAAGTTTTAACTACGAGTTTTGCTTAGTTACCTACCTACTAAAAAAGCTAGAGGAAAAGCAAAAAACACGTAAATATTATGCTAAATGATTATTATGTGTAAAGATTTTCCTCAGTCTAAACGGTATTTTGCTTTGTTTTATTCGCAAGAAAATGTCAGGTACTTCTCCTCAAACGTTTGTATAATACGAAACCCGTGTAAAGTAAAGGCACATTTAACGAACATGAATTTAAAGAACGGCAATAATAAGCAATGACATGATTAAAACTCCGTCGCCCAGGGAGCTTCCCCGCCAATTGTCTTTCAGCTGTGAAATATGCGCAACAATAGGTAAAGAACACAAAACCCTACTAACATTTTACGTTTTTCTTTCATCCCAAAATCAGCATGGAAATAATATTTTTATTCTCTTTTTATAAAAACGACATAAAAGCGGATACGTCGCGAAGATAAGGAAGTTATACGACCTTCTCGCGGCTCGAAGTGAAGCAATCCATCTCACGTAATTGCATTATATTCGGAGTGCGTACCTCGAGTGCCCGGAAGGAACTGTTACTTATGATTTCTTTCCAATATCTACACTTTTTGTACCGCCGAGATCTCACTTTATTCAGGTTATAAAACAAGAGTTAAGGAACACTTTCTTCCAACTATTTGTTCCTTTTCTTTTTACGTTGTTAAACGAATGGGAATCTCTGTTCTATGACAGATTCGTACTAAGAACTGTTATTTTTCAAGACTTGTTCTTCGGATTTTCTAGCGATTTATTTTATTAGCTGCTAAACTATCCCTCCCTTTGTATGTTTTTTTTAAACTTCTTTATAATCTTGCTTTTACTATTCTTGCCGAGGAATCAATTAGTTCTGTGAGTTGAACATCTCGTGGTAACTTTAATGTTTTATTTCACGTTTGATGTATTGCTAAGATTTATTATAAGGAAACTCAGCTTGGCTTCGCTTTGAAGGATATGTTCCAGACAGGAAACAGGAAATATCGTTCCAGTAAATTAAAAGTATTAAAAATACACTAGGCTATAAATACATCCACTTTATCAAAATGTTATTTCAGAAGTCAGGCCTTCATTGAAGTGTGAGTGAATCCAGTGAATGAGCGAAACTTTTTCCTATGACATGTAAATTTCACAAACTACCTACACGTATCTAACCCGGATAAAAAAAAATCAAAGAACAAAATATATTTCCCAAACTTTGTATCGTGATGAAACCACTCATGTCTTCAAAAACTTTCTGTGTCCGTTGGTAAGGCAACTTTTTCAAGCGGTCGCCATCATTTGCTAGTTGATTTTTCGCTGTGTGTATATACGCTATTCTATTTCCGGAATTTCTCTTTCATACGTTGCTCTCACATTTTGACGTGCCTTCACTGCCTGTCCGAAACACATTTACGCATTTAGAGTTTATATGAGTACACTCCTACACTCCTACACTGCAATGGTTTGTGATTTAGTTTCTATCTACGTTAAAATGAAAATATGTGGAGAATGGGACGGGATGTTGGTTGGCATTCAGTAGTAATTCTCCTTTTGGAACTCCGACATTTCTTGTGACGTGTCATACGTCGTGTCTAAATTGGAAATGGGAACTATTTGTCAAGCTTTTATGTATTAAAATATAAAATGAAATATGTTTTGATAGCAAGTATATTTTATTTTGGCAGAAATATCAAACTAAGTACAGCTTCGTACACTGTTATGTTACAGGAAACTGTACTCAACCCTGAAGGTTTTAAATGTATTTTTAATGGCCCAATAAAAGGGATGCAGATAATAGAGATGGGGATAGGCTACTTTAAATTAGCCCATTATAATGGTTTAATGGGACCTCCCGCGTTGAGTTGCATGAAGCTCGCCTCACTCTCACATGTGCCCTACTAACTTGTAACACTGTTAACCACATATTGACAGACACTTTGGGGGGCTTGCGCCGATACAGCTGAGACAAAAGGACAAATTTGGGTTAATTAAATTCCGGTGTCGGGCTTTCGGGCCGATGTCTGGGCTCGTCACGGCGTCTTGGACAAAGTACGCCTTATCACCGAGCTAGTTGGCTGACGGCCCCCTCGCACCTCGCACAAGATTAATGCCTCTCTAATGAATCAGCTACCGTGACAAATCAGGCGCCGGTAATGGATAAGGCCTTCCTGGTGTTGCGGCCACAATCAATTAGTTAACTGATAAATGTTTGATTTTATAATTTGCTTGCAGACAGCTTGAGTTTCCTATTTATTGGGCGTTTATAGATGGAAGTGTGTGAAAACTATTCTTCTTATACAAAATGCGCTCTATAAAGACAAAAATGGTTTACAAAGGCACATCGTCACTTGCTATTATGCACGATCTATGTAACATACTGTTACAAAAGGACTAATTATTATTTTAAACGCAAAGGAAAACCACAAAAACTAGTATAAAGTCCTTCTACCCCGACGGGCCGTAGTTTTCCAGTAGTCATTTGAAATCATAGGAAACTCCGTGATAATCGAAATTCAATACATAGTCTCGTGTGTCCATACAGGATCTAATAACAATATCATCTAGTGATTTTGTGGGAGCGGAATGGTGTTACCAGCAGTTAATGTTAGTAGGCGATCTGACGTACTTATGCTAAGCCAGACATTTACTGCTAATTGGTAAACGTAGTTTTCAATGGGTTTTCAATTGCAAAGCAATTAGCAATTATAGTCGTTTATGCCAGCGTGCCTGGAAAACAAGAGCGTTTTAAATATAAATTGTTTAATAATAAAAACGTTGAATAGAGTTACAGTCTAGTTTCTAAATCGCATCATTATTGAATCAGAATTTAATTTTAAAATGATAATAAAAAAGCAACTATTTTTATTTCTTAAAATCATGTAGGTATTTTAAAAATACATTAAAAACTGATCCAATCTATTTATTCTGTTACAAATAAAAGGTTAAATCTAATAGGTAATATACCTCAGTAGTTTGTACTATTACTATGCAGCAAAATAATATATTATTACATTTCTAGAAACCTACCCCTTTGTGTGATCCGATGAAACAGCGCTAACAATAAAACCTTTAGAAAATTGGACTGGCCTGAGACTTTCAATTGTAATCAAGGTATTGTAACAAAGAGAAAGGTCGTTTTATTTCTATAGTCTGTGAACGCTAAATTTTAATAGAATATGTTAGACACTTTAGAATATGTTTAGGGATAACCCGAACTTCACTTGAAAGGGGCAATCCGACTAGAGGTCGCGACAGTGTGGAGTTTTATTTTGTTGCTATTAAACTTTAACAATCACATAAAGTATTAATGCTTAAGCACGTTCGCAGACCCTGACCAGTCCACTTCGCTACTGTTCTGACTGGCTAGGTAATCTTTTATTCGAATATATCGGAGGAAAATAATAACAAAGATCTTATAAAAGTTCACTGACAATTTGTCCCTCGACGTTAGAAGAAAAGATAAAGATCCTACTACAAAATGAATGAGATAACTTCTGGTTATACTGGCAGCCATTATCTACAGACAAAACTAGTGACTCTCCTTATTTATTCTTGTCATTCATAAAGGTTTCTCATATCAAAAAGGCTTAATGAAAATGCTTATTAAAAGGCAGATAGCCTCTTAATAAGCATTTTCAATAAGCCTTTTCCTAAATATGTTGACAAGACTGGTGTCAGATTTTCTGGCTTCTGAATATCTATAACGACTGCTAAAGATCTTCAAATGACAGTCGGGATCAACAGCTTACCGTGCTTTCCGCGGCACGAAAGAATCTCAGCATGTTCAGATGGTCACCCATCCACGAGCCGACCTCGGCAGGTGTCGCTTAACCTCGCAGATCGACTCATGTGATTGATTGCCAGGAGCTCTTCCTTAGGTTCCTTATATCAATCCCATTAAATCACATAGTTGAAGGAAAGTTGGTCCTGTTGGTGGTGTTTAAGTTAACAAAGATAATTCGATTTGCGATAGCCTTTTATCTTCCGACCTTTACACATACTCCAGTTTATTTATTATGATAAATGTGCATTAAACAATGCTTCAGTGACTGAGAGTGACACGTCCATTATTTATAGCTATTGATAGCGACGTCTCATTTGTCAAAATTAATTAATATTTAATATTTATGTATGCAGTCGTTTTATTTTAACTATTTTGATAGTGGTATCATTATTTAATTGTGAACTTCGCAATCTTCTTGTATCTGTCTTGTAAATAATGAATCCTATTCTGGTATGTGTATTCCAACCATAGCTTTCTGAAGTGGTAGCGCAAACCAGAGCTGTTTCTAGTAGGATACCCCTTAAAATTATCTTTCAGGAAATAGTATTTCCTACCCATAAGTTGCGAATTTTACTAACACTGTTTAAAAATCTATAAGCTTTCGAGTTCGCGAACTATTACGAGTGTCAATTATTCTCCATTAGACCATTAACCATAATATGATAAGTAGTTGCTAAATAACTTACCTGTTACTAGATCATTACACATTGTTTTCTTACGTCTGCTCTAAAAAACAAAAGTCTCGCCTGTTAGCTTTATACATTTCGTTCAAACATGGCTCCCAACAAAAATAATTTCTTTTTCATAAAATATTAAGTGTAGCCATGAATACACGCCAGTCCGTTGAATACAGCCTTTATACGACGGTAATGGCGTGGATAACATATATCCCGGCATTTCTGGAGTGATGCCGCCTGATAGTCATCTTATTATGTAACGCTGCCTATTGTAGATGAAAGGCAACATTATATAATGTAGTTCTGGTACTAGAAACGTTATATAATGTCCCAATTTGTCCCAACAATGCGCGATGACCACCTGGGGTTCAAGCGTTGGCTGTGAGAGTCTGATGTGTGCTTGGTGAAGTTTTTGATATGATTTTCATATTCAGGAGTAGTGGTGGTCTCATGCAGGCATTTACTATTTATTTTGTAGATTAATAAGCTGCTATTGCAAACATTAGGTGTCTAAAGTTCAGTTGTGAACAAAAAAAATTTGTACCTAAAAATAATTTGCTATCGGAAATGTACCAACAAAAAGTCCAAGAGTAATTTTGATCCGGAGGACACGGTGGAGCATACGGTGGAGGTCTGCCCTGCTTGGGCGGAGCACCGCCGTGTCCTCATCGAGGCGATCGGCGGCGGCAACCTCTCGCGTCCGGCCCTGGTTGAATCCATGGTCCGGAGCGAGGAGGCTTGGGAAGCGGTCACTTCCTTCTGCGAAGCAGTCATGCTAGCGAAGGAGGAGGCGGGCCGCGCGAGGGAAAGGCAAGGCCTTCGCCCCAACCGTCGCTACAGGAGAAGACGCCCCGGGCGTCGGGAGTCGCAGGGCGATCCCCGGCCACCGTAGGCGCGGGCCTGCGGACGGCGAGCGTTGGGTGGTTCGCTGTCCGATCACCACCAGGCCCGGGTCGATGGCGCGTTGTGTTTCACGCGCGCCTCAAAGAGATGTCAGCATAGAAGACGGGGCCCGCTAGGGCCAGAGCCTGCCAGGGTTGCGGAATTTGTTCGAAAGAGTCACCGCGGCCCTGGAACGCAAAGGGCTTAAGAAGGAACACGGATGGGTTTTAGTCAGTAAGAGTCTGACACGCCCTTCCGCTCCACCCAGAGCGGAAGAAGTCATTTGATGATTCCCCATCCTTAAAAAAAAAAAAAAAAGAGTAATTTTGATACTACCATAATTATAAGTGATTTGAAAAGTTAAATTAGATGGTAGTTAGTTTATTAAAGCTCCTAAAATACTAAATTTACATTTGAAATACGACACGAATTGTGGTATTAGAGAGTTGTCGTGGAGTATCCCAGTTAAAACTAGGTTTAACATTATTTCTAAAACAGAATGTTAAATTAACCGTGGTTGCTAATTTAAGCCTGCAATACATATTTACTAAAGCCGTTAAGCTTATGCCTTTTATATTATGCGCATGCCTGAATAAGTTAACTATAAATAGCTGCTCGTTTTATTCCGGATTTAGTTAAAAGATAGGGATAAAAAATAATCCTTTTCCAATTTAATTTTCTGAAGTGAAACTTCAATTGGAATAATTTAAATTGAATTAGAAATAATACTGAATCAAGTAACATTATCTTGTCTACCATAAACATAAATTAGAAACAATAATTGAAATGGTCACCGTCAACGGTAACCGAAGTGCACAGCCGGGTCCATTCGAAATGTTTACATTTCAGCGTTCCAGTTTAACATTGTTCCTTAATACCTTAATGGTTGTGTGGACAGCGTTAGTGGGGGCCGGTGGGCAAAGGGGCCCGGTCACTCGGCTCCTTTACATCCCGACACGAGGCCTTTGTAATGCTATCCCCGGGGCAGTCTGCCTTGCAAGACGACTCGGATTCCTGTATAGTGCTTAAATGAACTGGGAGTCCGATGTTATTACGTTACAATAGTGAGTTTACAATTTAATGCTTTTGTATTTAGTGTTTACTGTATTAGAATCGGATAGCTGATAAACATCGTATTGTGTACCCTTGGAAGTCGTTCACCCTTGTATTAAAATCGCCAGAGGCTGGCTGACGGCTTTGTACATAAGTAAACTTTCTAGGCTAAATGGGCATAATTATCGTCCTAACATTAAAGCTCTTGTTACTCATACGCTAACATTTTAGTATTCTAGGTATTTCATTACGTCTCAAGATTCGGCGACATTATTATAATAGTATGTTATCTCTTTGACAAAATATATAATGGGGAGAAATTTTCTTTGAGCCCCAAGTTTATCTCGAGAAAATAGACGTCTAAAAATTCTCATGGGAATGAATAACAAGAGCTAGATTACATTATAAAAGCAGAACAAAAATGAAATGAACTATTTAAAGTGGTTTTCTTCATCTTACAAGAATTTTATTTTATATAAATATAGAAGAAGTAGGCTTCTGCTATATATGTATTATTACCCTAATAACCCTCTTCTTGACTAACCAGTTCTTAGCATCAAACATAAATCATGCTATTTTATTTAGCATCAGTGAATATCTCGGTTCTACCGCCGGAGCCACATATTCGTATTTTGCTTGTAAAATATTAAAGGCGAGGCAACATAGTTCACAGAATCGCTAACCAAGTTACTACCTAGTGAAGTTAAGGTACACATTTAGAATGTTACGAGCTCCGCACAGGGCAATATTATCTGACCCTACATAATTACAATAACATTTTGATTCAAGAATGCAAATTAAGTTCCGCAGCCTCAACGTGGCAACACTGGCAACGTTGTTTGGTTATTAATTTTATTCAGTGGCCTTTTCCGAGGCGTCGAACTTGGCCCCGAAATATTAACTTAATACTTTATATTTGAGAAAAGAAAAATACGGTTTTAATATATTTTGTAAATGATGACATCCTCTTTTATAGAATTTTTAGATTGCAAAAGACTCTTTTTCCTGGAACATTGTAATCAAGTAAAGCCTTAAAGTAATGATGGTTCAAAGTTTATAGGGGGAGGCATTATGGTTTTGCTTTAGGAAGTAAGCATACCTACATAGATATATAAGACGAAATACCCAGTGACGATTGACGATGTTATCTAGGGAGTTCGGTTGTTCTTTTACGAACTATTTTTGTCGATACGATCAAAGAGCTTTTCTATAACACTGGTCCGCACATTACAAGTCATAGTGGACAAAAACCACTACCATTTTAGAGTCCGTACCAGAAGGGTCCAAACGGAGCAATATTGCTGACACTCACGTGTCCGTCTGTCTGTCGTTTGTCTCCCTGGTTTTACTGCCAAACGGTTGGAGCTGCAGTCTTCAAATGTTCAAAGTATAAGCATCTTGTTAATCTAAAGCCATACAATTTACCAATCAATATTTTTTAAGTGGGCTCCCATACAGCTAAAGGGGGGCGCGAAATGATAAGTTTGACCCTACGCCGGGTATCGTTGTTTAGAGCTCGTTGAGTTAATAAATATTTATTTTTTCCAAAAATATTGTAAAACAAAGGAATGAAAAGCCACCAGTCAGCTTTTAAAAAAAATATTTTCAAGAATTTTTGCACTTCCCAGTGACCGATGAACTTGAATTTTGGTGATAATATTTTACGGATATTTTACTAACAAGTACCAACATATTAATAAATAAGATTTTCTCTTTGAAATAACAACTTGGCTTTTAATCCACATTTGGTACGGAACCCTAAATTTCTGTACGACACGGACTTGGCCGGTTTTTGCTTGAGCACTTCATACGTTTTTGATACATAGACATATTTATTTTGCGCATCACCATGTTTATCATTCAGAGCTACCAGCTAATTTCCGATGATTGGCAATGAGATAAAGTATGCAGTTTATGCCTCTAATAATACCACGATTTATATTCCCGATATGTTTAATTTATTGGTAACGCGTTTAGCGCAGAGATGTGATCCAACGGATTTAAATAATTTATTTTGTAATTGGATCAGTGCTTCTAGAAATTACATCTTACAAAAAAACAGTTTTACGTCTTTATAATATTAGTTCAGGTTGATTTCTGGCAATTAGTAGGATGATGATGAAATAGCCGGTCAAGTGCGAGTTGGACTTGCGCGCAAAGGTTCCGAACGAACAGTATTTTAACATATTATTACACTTCGTATCAGTATTTTTAATAAGTAAAGAACTATTTTCTGTATTTATTTCAATATGGGCTCAGTTGTTTTGGAAATGATGCTCTCCCGCGTATCTCCGAAACTACTGAGCTTCAGACGTACGGAACCCCAAAAAGCAAACACACATCTACACTAGAATCTCGTACACTTTTCTTTCTGTCCGATAATAAAACCTTTTGATTGCCAAATAGTTCTGAGACCTTTTGGTTTTACGTTACATTTGGTGAACGTTCTGTAATTAAATAAGAAGTTCAGAAAAGATTGTCAGTTAAAACTTTGTAGATCAAGCGGCATACCTTCACATCTTTATGATGTCTGTTGAAATTAGGTACACAGGGTGACTTTCATTCATTGGAAATATTTCAGGGGTTGAGAGTACTTATGGATGGAATATTTAGTATGGACCAACCTAACATAATTATGAGAAAAAAACCGGCCACGCCCAGTGTAGAGTTCTGTGGTTGCACGTCACAATTGCCGACCTAAAATGGTGCTTTTTGTTTGAATCTTTGAATTTATATTTACTTACTACCTTTTTATGTAAGTAACAACTTTATCTTACTAATTTTCAATGGAATTTGTACGAAATTTTCCTTCTCCAAGTACAATTTATAGATTGGTCAACTATTACTCGTCAACTTGTAAATCCTAATTAGCTGTGCTAGTTTTCCTCCCTGTGTATGCGCACACACTTGTGCACTATAATATGTCCCGTGCCGATGGCTAGCCTCCGTTGAGAGTGGCCGCTATTGCCAAAATCGGTCAGGAGGACTATATATTCCGACCAAACGACCAGATTTTATAAATGTCGATGATAATACACTCTTATATTCTAGCGTGATGACGAACGTTTCACAATTTCAAACAGGGATCAAACAATGATGACCATGATGACAATTGTGACGATGATAAGCAGAGCTGTGGAGATAGCAGCCTACTCCATGATGAAGTAGATTTGACGGATGAAGATAAAGGAACGGGTGTGTCCATTCCACTATTTAATTATAATCTGTTTCCAGAAAAGCAAGAGATGTTGTTGTCAGAACCTCTACGTAATCCAAACAACGAATCCAATGCTTGCATTGAAATGGATCACATGTTTGAGGATAATGGAGTCGAAGAATCTGTTACATTGCAGATCGAATCGAAGGAGATGGTCCAATACGAGGTTCAATTCTCCATGGCGTCCAAGAATTTGAACTTATCAGACATTTTGGAAGGCTTAGTCGTTGAGTCAAATGGTTGTAAAAGAAATATTTCGAGTAATTTTATTTGACAAATATGTCTTTGAACATTAAAATCAAATTTTCTCTTCATGCCCGAACTAAAATTAATAAGATAAGGGTAAGAAGAAAGACAAGGAAACATTACACATACATATGTTTATACACATAAAATATATCTTAGTGATGATTTATACTTTTAGACGACAGACAGATAGGAGTATGAAACTACGGAGGTTGTGCTACAGAGGGGACACACACACTGGACCCAAAAATAAATGTACTTTAAAGCTTATTATTTCGCGGATCGGAAGGATCCGAAGGTTTGAAAAATAGTTCTCAAAAGTTTAAAATTGCTTATCCAACGACACCTCACACTTTGGGATAGACGATAAAAAAAAACATCTACACGTTACGTGCAGTATTTTTTTTTTAAATATTTTGTTTAACCACTTTGTCGGCGTGATTATTACCAAACATTCAAATTCCAACTTTCTAGTGCTAACCGTCTCTGAGCTAAACCGCGGACAGACAGACGGACGTGGCGAAACTATAATGGTTCCTTGCTGACTACGGAACCCTAAAAAACCAACCGAGGCTCCAGACAAAGGGCCATTCCATTAGCGATGGCGATTGTCCAAAATATAAGCTATGATCAAGTGATGTTTCTGTAGCGCATTGTCTATCACATACATTTTTGACAATCGTTGTCGCTGAAAGAGTGCCACTTTGTCTGGAATTGCGAATGCAAACGTATTGTAGCTGTTTAATTGTACTACTGTGTAGCTGTTTAATTGTACTACTGTGTAGCTGTTTCATTGTACTACTGTGTAGCTGTTTAATTGTACTACTGTGTAGCTGTTTAATTTCAAATGTCAGATTAAAAATATGTTTATATTCGTGAGTACTTCTACCTCCTGAAACATTGACAGTCAATTAAAATTCACCCTGTATAAGTACACGCATTGTAACTACGTATAACTTATTCTGTATTAATTCTCAGATCAGCGGTGAAATTAATTCAATTTGTATTCATAATACTGTGATTGAACGCATCGGCAAATGGCCGCAACCTCACGCTTCCTATTAGAAGGGGCGAATTAATTTCCACTACCAAGATACACTGCAGCACTTAGACGCAATCAATGGATAACAGCAGGAATCTTATATTTTCTCTTTTTTAAGTGATTTTTGTCTGTGTTTTTTGTTGTTTTTTTTAATTCTAATTATAAATGCAGAACTGCCCATGGGTTTCGCTAGATTTTTTTTTTGAAAATAGAAAATGTACAATGGGCTCAGTGCTATAGTTGCAATGGTGGAACGTAAATATAAACATTCAAACATAGACTCAATCATCTTTATTTCTGGTTTTGCCGTAGTCAGGCAAAAAAAAAACTGTGATCTTAAATGCCATGTTGTAGTAAAGATCTAAGGTAACCTAAACCTGAAAAAACTCAGGATGCGAATTTAAACTGATAGTAATCAGCGATAAGGTTGAATTCTAACGTTAAGAAGCTTGTAAGGGAACTCATATTTCATATTAATTCAAATTATTTTCGTGACTGTCTGTGTGACCGCATGGTGGCATTAGCCAGATGTGGACGGAACTTTAAGTGACAAAAGATTAAGGAATCTAGATGTCAAACATCTAGATTCCTTAATCCCCAACAAGTTGTGAAAACCGTGTGAAGCAGTTGCGAGTCGTTAGTAAATTACCTATAATATACCTATAATTTACCCATAATATACCTACAATATACCTATAATATACCTATAATATACCTCTATAATATACCTATAATCACAGAAATTCAGCATCCTCTGATACAATACGGCTGCACATGCACGTGTCGATGCATAACAAAGTTCATTAAAACCCGATTCGTAGCGTGTAGGGGATTCGTTTTTCTGCTACGACAGCGTAGCGGCGTAGGCTTGGAACAATGGCATCCGCTACGTCGTAGCAATACGATTCGTACAGGAAAGATTCATTTATAATCGTATGTTTGATAAATTTATAGACATAGGCTGTCGCAAAGGCATTTTCTGACGTGTTGAAAAATATTCGTTTTCCATAGTGTTTCGACTTCTTTGGTCTTTGTATTTGTGCTTTAATAGTTGTACGTCACCAATCCACAAACCGTTCCAGGAGTACATGGTGGTGTTTTTGACAATTTATAGTACAAGCAGTCATTGAATTTAGCCTGAATAGTAAAATTTGATGGGCTACTCCGCTATTGACGATCAACTCATCAATAACCAAATAGCTCAGAAATATTTTACAAAGTAGCTATATTAGTTATATTCTCGTTATTCACCACCGTTATGTATTTGTTCGGCCTTTACAAAGAATTGTGGCCGGTGTTCAATTTCCCAGACCTGGAATGGGAAGATTAATTAACCATTTACCCGATTGGATAAATATTTTTGTGAACTAAATGCTTTATAAAACCTTGGTGAATGAATCAATTTTGTGTAGGCCTTAGGAAAATTCATAAAATTTTCGCTCGTTCATGAAATTGGTTTAGTTGATGCTGTTCGTGTTCTGCTGGTAAATCAAAATTCAACGTTTGTAGCTGACTGCTAGTTGAAAGTCCTCCGCCTACGTTCCCTTTTGACCCGAACCCACGTCCCTCAGTCGACCTTTACAACTTCACTGCAAAATGTCAACTGATATATTTTTCTTTAATTTCCATCCGTATTTTGAATTATTCTCAGTCCTTAGTTGTCAAGATGAGTCAAAATATTAGCATGTCAATTACAAACGCCCACTCTAGTAACTAATGTTTTGTTGGCGAAAAAGGGCGAAAAATAAAGTTTTCCTCAGGCGGTTTTTAATCTCGAAGAAAATGCTTGAAGCATGGAGGAAAACACGACGAGTCATTGAACAGTAATTTCGGAATGGTTTCGCCCTGTCGATTTCAACGAGATCTGAATTAACGAGTTAGGGAATTGTTACACTACATAGTATATATAGTTATTATACAACTAACATACGAGTATTGCCACTGCGGTTTGTTGTATAAACACTTTCCTTTCAACATGACATTTTGTCAGAATCAAATAATATTCAATATTTGTTTCCATCAAATTCATGTGTTAGTGCAGTTTAATTACAAATCATAATATGAAGCTGGACATAACTTTATTAATGATTGTTATTATATTTACAATTAAATCGCTCACCATACTAATCAAGTACTCAATACTCAATACTCAATTCTTTATTGCATTCCACAATGTAGACTTAGGTGGTAAACATTTCTTTGGTAACAATCGTTAAGTATTTGTAGTATTTTCACGAATTTGCGGGAAATCCAATCAATATTGTTTATTGTATGTTTGATTGCACACGTTAAAAATTCTGTTCCAAAATACCCATACTGAATTAAATATAAGAAAGAAAGAAAGAAAACTAGTTTATGTGGCACACACACAGACACACATTGTAGATGCAAATAAAAATCATCAAATATCCGCATAGGGTAAAAGCCGGATAGTTGCCACACTTTTTATAAAAATATATAATTATTATATATTCAGTTAGTTGTCACTTTATTCATAAAACGGGTAGGTACTTTGGTTTATTATCTTCAAATTTGTGAAAGTAAAGAACATTATTTTTGATAGTCCAGAATATTGGCGATTTTTGTCGACCTCTAAATTTTGTGACATCTATCCCATATGGGGGTTAGTTGCCTAATCCATGTAAATTACATTTAGGATAGGTGCCCCGCCGAGAACGAAGATTTTTATCGCGCAAAAACTTTGATCGCACCTTGCCTTCCCATGCAATCGCACAGACACATGCAACACGGTCTACTTAGTTGTCGTTGTAAAGTCTCTCGATTGATAAATAAAATAACATGTGATTCATCCGCGAAGCTAGAGTAATTAAAATCGAGGCAACTATACCCCTGGGGCAACTGTCCTGGTTTTACCCTACTTATAGCGAATTAATCAGATTCACGTGTAAAAACATATTTGTTGAATCGCGAAAGTTAATCGAAGTCGAGAGCAGAAGCTGGTTTCGTAATAATAATTTATGAACACTCGAACATAACCGAACAAACAAAATGTACTTGTAACCAAACGAAGGAACAAGAAGGGAGGCCATTTGGAAACCGATAAACAATACAAGTGCGCGCAGAAATCACCCCAAACTCGCTTGTTTCCGGCTGCTAAATAATGTGCTCAAAGTTAATATTAAATCAGCTGTTCAATAACGTTGTGTGTTCTCTGATGCAGAGGTGATTTTATTAGTCTCAACAGAGCTTAAGCCGAGCAAGGAACGTAAAGAAACTTCGGCCGACCCAAAAGTTTTGTCATGTAACAATGTAATTAGCCCCTAGGAGTTTGCCGACCCCTAACTTGGAACAAATTCTTTATCTCGCCTCGCCGTTTTCACTCACTAAAATTTAAATTGTGGTAACATGATTATTTTAATTGCTTTTGTGGAATGCATTCCTTACACTCTGGTCTTATTTTGTACTAGCGGACGTCACGCGGTTTCACCCGCGTAGTTCCCGCTCCCGTGAGAATACGGGGATAAAATATAGCCTATGTTACTCGCTGATAATGTAGCTTTCCAATAATGAAAGAAATTTTGCGGCACAGTAGTTTTTGAGTTTATTCATTACAAACATACATACACACAAACATACAAATTTTTCCTCTTTATAATATTAGTGTAGATCAAAACGTCAAAGTTATTAATTGTTTCATGCTTGTATTGAAGTATGTACGTGTTTGGGATTAATCTTTTTCTTTGTTTGTTTATAGTTGATTAATCATTTTCTATTTCGTCAATTTATACGCCCTTTTTTCATGAAAACTTCCTACACATAAATATTGTTCCGTGGGGAAATCGAACCCGCGAAACGTAGGGCTGAAACCTATCGCTCACTGTGCCAACAGACCCGTGCAATAATACAATTTTCTTTAAATTGCTTTAAACGGTGGCACGGATGATATAACATGCATTTCACACCGGTGCATTACAGTCCTTGCGTAATTACACGAATATTACCCGATGTTTAAATTCGAACACGGAGTTAAGTACACGCATGCACATGCGGTTGTTAACTGAAAACAATTCCGCCGCTGGATCTTTCTGAGGATTAATTCACAAAGCGGCAACGTTATATTATTCGCGAGAACACTTCACATTAATATTTGATCGTAATTTAAGTTAGTTACACACATGAGCGGAATCTTGCTTAAGATTAATCCTCTGGCTGGAGTTAGTAAAGCTCTCGCGGCCCGAGTAGCTAAGGTTGTTAGCAGTAGTGGCCTCGTCGCATGTTTATTTCAGAGATTGCGAGGGTGTAACTTGAGACTGTTTGCTGGTTTTGAGGGCGCGCGCAAACACCGCCTCCCGCGTACATACAACAACTTAACGAGCCAACTCCGGCTCATCGGGGAGCCTCGTGGCGCGGGGGACTGTGTCGTCAATAAAACTTTATGGTAAAAACAAAATAATATTTACTTCGAATAACTTAAGAGCGCAAAATGGCTCGGAGAACAGAGCGCGCGACAATAAGCTCGGCTGCAGTTTGTTATCGGCGTGGAGTCGGCGCGACACAATCGCGCCGCGCCGCTCCGCGCCTCGCCGCGCCTGAATACACACGCGCCGCGATGCTCACTCTGCGACGGATATTGGGGAGGCGAGCGCACGGTTTAAACTGAACACTTTCCTTACAAAGCGAAAAGTTTCTTCTAAATGCATACGGCCGTCCCGTTTGTGCGCTCAACTTTACATTTGTCAAGTTACAAACTTTCAGTCGCACTAACTAGACCACTGCCAGATGTACCAGTGTATAGTTATAGGAAAATATGCGCTTCTGTTATTCTACTAGTTATAGGTATCTAACGCGTCGCCGTGAATTCAATACATCGACGTGCTATCGTGTTCAGAATTATTGTAATATCGTTAGCATAGTGATATGCGCGCTGAATTACAATTGCAGCATTCATCGTAAAAGCTTGTAGAAAGTATTTGATTTTAATGAATTTACGAGAATTGCAGCAAAATGTTAATTAATTCCTCTTTTTACTGTTTAATCACTTTTTACGATACACGGGACACTGCAAGAAATCCATAGGTACCTATATTATTACGACCTGCAGCTATGTTGAAAAAGATCCATGAGTACAACAAAAAATTTGACGCTCCGTAGATTAAAAGATAAATGAAATTCCTTGAAACAGACACGCTGGACTTAAAACGGAAAATTACATCAAGACTTTCCGAGACTTGCAGTAGTAATTTATTTTTCAATTAAATATAAAGGTGTAGTTAGAGAGCGCAGCTCAGTGGCGGCGGATGAATGGTTTTCTAATGAATCCGTCGCGAACTTCGTTACCGTAATGGATAACATGAGCGTCCACGTCCACAATACCTCACGTACGGAACAATGTACCTCGTCGTGCTGCATGGATTGTCAACGGGATTTTACTTGCTTACTTTTTATATCACGTACATATGGATCAATATTCCTATGACGGTTTATAAATGTGGTTATAAACAAACAAACCGAATAATAACTCAAGATGATAAGAAAAAATAAACATAAAAACATGCCAGTTATCAAAGAGGGCCACTTTGAGCGGATTTGCCAATTGACCGCAGCTTAACAAGGTTCAAGAAGAAGTAACAGTCACAAGTCTTATCTTGGTATATTGCTCGTTTAGCGGATTACAGGGGAATTGGGGGTGAGCCGCATAACATATTGAACTACTTGTAAGAAAATTAGTTTCGTACTTACATAGTTAAAGACACATCATGTTACCCAGCCGCAACTTATACATATTTGAAAGTTATACCTTGTCGGTTCTTCGTCAACAGAATCGTAAGTAGCTCCTACTTCTATCGTAATTTTGTTACCAGGGAGACTGATCTCATGTAGGTACAGTGGAAACTGTTTATTATGATTCCGGGTATATTGACCAACCGTTTACTATGAAGTAAATACAGTGCGAAGTTTGGTTTTCACATAAAATTCTTTATAAAACTTGGGATACGTTTATGGACAGGTGGCTTATTATGACTTATTTTTAAGGAATTATGTTCAGTTATAGTGATTCAGTTAGTTCAGTTAGACATGATTCCTAGCACCTTCACTGGCTTTCGTGATCATTCCCACCCCTTTCCCTGCGACGACATTTTATGCAATTTGAATAGTTTCTCTCTATTACACTAATTTTCTAACAAAAATAGGAAGTTGTGTAGTTAGCTTAAGCCTCTGCTTTGTATGACGTTCGCTTAGTATGACGAGTTTTTGACTTCCCTTCAATGTCATTATAAGCGGATTTTACTGTATTTCTATTTAATTTCCGCAACACATTAAAAACACAACATTAAGTTCTAAAACCTTTATGTAGATTGATGACAACACTTCACAAGCACGCGTAATAACACATAAACTGTAACGCCACATAAAGACGTACAAATTACATGAACCGCCGCCATACATAACAACAAGAACATGAAGTTGAGAAAAAATTAACGAATACCAGAAATTGTGGAGTACGAGAGAGTCCCCCACAGCAACATATCTCGTCACTGTGATGTAGATATCATGTCTTATGACGACACAGGTATTTCGCTGGATAATCCTCCGCGAAGAATTTCATATTTCACCGGCGAATAAGTAGCGTATTATTTCGCGTGAGACAGGTGTCGCTCTCGTCAGCCGCCTAAATTCATCTCTGTACAGCAGGTGCACACAAAACGACGTGCCTAATCCGGCCCTGACGGCGCGTCGCTTTATGTAGTGCCGCCTTAAGATAACGATGAACCCATTCTACAACGTAACCCACTATTTCCGGCAATTATACATGATCGTGCAAGTTTTGTCATGTACGTATTTAACTATTAACGTACCTTGGGATTCGTAATTATTTAGTATCAACATTATATTTACTGGAGTCTCTTGACATTTCATTGCAAGTGACTGAAATTTTTCATTACCGGAATTTAAATCCCATGTGCAATTATGTCGAACTATCTGATATTTATGTCCGTATATTATATAATTCGAGTCTCATGTAATGTTTTTGCATTCTTCAGTTTGTTTTATGTAAAATGATGAATCTGTTACAGCTCATTTAGGACGCGCTGTCATCTAGAAATTCCATTACTCTTGGTGCTTAGAATTTTTAAGCAACGAAAAGATGGGATCGTCGGTTCTATTAAACTTCGATGCTATTAAACAAGTACTGTGTCAAAGATATTAAAGATAGACACAAGTTTTGATATTAGTTTTATCGATCAACCTGTTATGTACGATATTCGAGTCGAACGGCATTCCGTTTGTGATTTTCTTTTGAGGATAAAATTGCTACTTTCAAAGGAACTGCAAAAATGGAACTGCTGCTTGATATGTTTCATGTAACTTCCTCCCTCAGAGGCAACACATACAAGTAGTCGAGTACCTACATCTACAGGAATTTAATACCGAGTAAACGAGTAAGTTAACTCACCTTTTATATTTAACATAAACCTTTTCATAAAATTGCGCGCTTATTACACGTACACTCACATTATTTAGAATGTTTGTGAAGTGAGGTAAAAACAAAGGGCAATAAAATAAATTGTTCCTTTTGAATTACCCCATCAAATACCACTCGGCAACAATGGAGCCTTCTGATGAATTATCAATTTTCTCTTTGTCACACGCCAAACAAAAACTCGCGATCATCGTACCTGGGGAGCGCGTTATCTTGGCAGAGACATATGACCATTATTTGTACGTGTGCGTCTGCCGGCCGTGTGTGCGCGGATATCAATCAATCGGTGACGACAGTCGGATTGAAAGTATGCCCCGCTGATCGAATCACGAATATGTATATGACATTACAAAAGCTTTTCTGCAGCCATTTGATTTGATTACACGAATTCTTTTCCGTCCGCTTCGTTTAAAGCCTTCCTCAAACCACGTCTTTTCTCGTAGCGACGAAAGAATGTCACATATGTAGGTCATAAGCCACTCCAGTTATAAGCAGAACTAGATTTTGTAGTAGTGCTTACAGTGCAGTCGTATTTATTTCATGTACCTTTATTATATTTTACAACAGAAACTTTATTGCAAAAACATATGTTAATAAAGAATAAACATATTTCAAATTTCAGGCATGAAATGTTTTCAATAAAACGTAGCGTCATTAACAGGAGACAGAAGTATTTCTGATTAAAAATTTTAATGACGCAGGTATTATTGGATAATGCGGCGCCAACATTAACGACACTCATACAGTTATACAGTTTACATATTAATACGTATAATTTTCATAAAGTTTCCATATTAATACATAGAATTTTCATACAGTTTTCATATTAATTCGGGGTTGTATAGCAGAGACTCGGGTAGAGTTATTAATTACAAAGTATTAGCGCAGGTCAAAGTACCTGCGGCGGGATCAAAGGAAGTCCAACAATTAGTCATTGTTATAAATTGTAGTTATCAACGTCTGAGATGATGGCATGATACCTGATAGGGTTCCAACGTTTCAGGCATTGGTTTCAACAGCACATGTATTATTTCACACGAGTCAATAAATAGCGAACAATGTTGGTGATACATGGACGTAACTATCTTAGGTACGTACCTATGAGGAAAATAAAATGCTTCACCAGCTTTCTTTTATATTTTTTTGTCTCTCGTTTTGTTTTATATGTACCTACAGCAAAAATCTTGACAATTGTTTGTAAGTAAAAAAGCACCTACACTACATACCGCTGAGGTTCTGACGAAAACTAATTTCGCTTCTAATCAAATAAGGATAGACAAGATAATTTAAAAAGACTTTCTACTATATTATATTTCTGTATGAGGGAGTTCCCAGTAAAGTTACTAAATCATTTCTGTGTTTCCAAGGATTTATGACAGCTTTGTACTAACTTTCATCACCATGACATATTCTCAATTAGATCGTAATGGCTCGGTAAGTAAGTAACGTGTAAGCCCGCCTCAACAATTCATTTTGGAATTATCTTTACTTGATATGAAACTCACGCGCGCGAGAGTTCCTCGCCCTTTTTAATCATCCAAAGTTACAAATTTGTGTAAACTCCTTACACATGTAAATCTACAAGTGAGTACGGGAGAATTGAGTAATTTTATTATTTTTCTTTCGTTGTCGTCGCTCTCTCGTAATTGGATTAGAGTAATTTCGATGAACAGAATGCGACAAACGAGGACCTGACAAAAGGGGAATACAAAGATATTTTTACTCGCTTATTGATTTTACTTCTTTCTAATTTTGGATCAAAACGGAATTGGTTAACTATTTATATATCATAACTTGACCTTTAACGATACATACATGGAAAAGATAAAATGAGATTAGAAGAAATGAAAAACACTAATACCTACTAAATTTGAAGACGCAAACAAGACATTCAAAGCTGTAAAATGGAGATGGACAGGACATATGCTCAGAGAGACGAATGAGAAATGGAAAAAAATAAGAAGGAAAGAGCGACAAACGAAACGTTGGCAAGATGAACTCAAATAAGTGGCTGGTCTAGTGTCGATGAGAATAGCGAAAGACAGAGAAAAGGAAGAATTAGAAGAATAGAGGAGGCCTTTAGTGCTGGAAAAGCTGTGATGGAAACTGATCGTCTATGATATGTAAAAACATTAAATACTCGTTCGGTCGGGAACCTGAAATAATTTTAAATACCTACTCATTGTTTTTAAAAATGCTTAGTAGTAAATGCTTTTTTTATTTTATTTAACCATACCATTCAACCAAACAAACCATATCCAACCATAAAATAACAAGTAAACGTAAAAGTTTTGTTATGAATAGCATCAAAACAAAGAATTTCTCAACTGCGAAGCATCATCATTGTTATGACGCGTTGTACTCGTATTTAAACAATAATCGTGATGGATGACTTCGCAATTTTCCGCGATGGCTCCTATTGGTCGCACTTCAGCTTTCATTGATGAATTACTTTGTTGCGACGACCCCCTTGTATTGAATGAGCATAACGTTCCGTGTGCGGAGCCAGGGGACATCGACAGTAATGTTAATTAAATATGACACAACTACATCATAACCGTGAGTCTATGATCCCCGAAGGGATAGGCACAGACGTGCTGTGTCGTAAACCTACCCATTATAATGAGGTCCCAGGTGATAGAAGGCACATCATAATAATGTGTTTCGGCGTCCACAATTCAGTGTTCTTACACTAAACATCGGATCAATGCAAAAGTTTTTATTGCAAGTTTAATCTTGCTTTTAGCCATTATATTTAATTTAAACTGTACTCGAAATAACGATACCTATACAAATAACGACTAAATGTTTAATATGATTAAATATTTTCCGATAAAAAACATCAAAATTGTAAAAATAACATAGGTTCATTGCTGTGTGCAAGTGTACACAAACGGAGCGTTTCAATAGAAAAACTCAAAGGGTTTGTTTGATATTTTACAAATGACCGTTTATCGGTGGCGAGTTGGCGACAGTGGCGAGTACTGGCGCGAGCAGTGGCGCGAGCGCGGGCGCGGCGCGTGTAGCTATAGACGGCCGATTGGTCGGGCGCTGTTGTTTGTTCGAGAGCTTCCGGCTGTCGGCCCTAAACCAATACGGTAATGACATCGACCACTCACCGCGAAAGCCTTCAAAGTTATATCCATTGTCTTTATTCAGTACCGCCGTGGGTCAGTGCGAATGAACGGTCCACTTAATCAGTTATCCTGATAACAGCCGTAATACTGAATATTATTTAATATGTATCCGAAGTTGACCACTTCCAGGAATTTATACAAAGATATCATAAAAAGCTTTATTGTCCGGTGTCATTACAGGGACCGTGTGAAGAGACTGAATTTATATTACAACTGCGCATTATAGGATTTTGTTATAAAGAGAACCGTACAAATGTAACAACACTTTGAAATATATATTAATCGATAACTTGAAAAGCGCTAAATATTCATCAATGAGTCATTATAAGTTTTCAGATGTTTGGAGTAACGAAACTTGAGGTATTCAGCAGATTTTTAGAAGACAGAACATGTGTCAACTAAAACTACTGAAACAAGATGTCTTCGTTCCATAGAATCTTTACCAGATTTTCGTTTAACTTTTTCTCTATCACATATGACCCGTCTTTCTTCAAAGCAAGAGTGAGCTTCTTGGTTCGTTTGCACCATTGTAGACTTCCTATTCCATCGTTCACCATCAGGCAAGTTGGAGATCAAGAGGGAGCTCATCAGGAATCAACATAGTATCTAAAGTATATGCAGCTATTAAGGGTATATCGAAAATCCGCAGGTATTAGCGACCCATTCCATTAACTTGAATTTCTTACATTATCGGAATAATTAAAGGGTGTGTCCACATTTGGCGAAGGCGCCGCTCGCGATCCGCTCGCGAGCTGCTCGTGCGCTGTACGCGTGCAGTTCCTGCAATTGTTTGGTGCGTCACTTTAGCGCAACTCACGCAAGGCTGATCACAGAAGGCAGATCTTTTGGATAATATGGATCTTTTGGATCCCACAACATGATATATTTTGTACGTTTCGATTAATCGCAAACAATGTTCATCTGTCCACCCCATGATAACACGTATTCAGCCTCCGGCAATCAGAAACGGACTGAGTGGGATAGCGGGCGGGAGGAAGTACGTGCAGAGCCCACGCTAAAAACTAAAGAACCGCGCACGTCTACCCCACGGTGCACGCCAGCTTCGCGTGAAAACTAAATAACCGCTTATTTAGTTTTCACGCGTAGCTGGCGTGCGAGCGACGTGCACGCTGTCTAATCTCTATGATCTTGAAATAAACGCACGCAGCTCGCGAGCTGAACGCTAGCGGCGCATTCGCCAGATGTGGACTCACCCTAAAGAGATTCGACGAAATTGTCGTGTGTGATGAAATTCATTGAGCATTGCATAAATAGTTATTTTTATGCGTGGCAGTCTGTATAAGAGATAATATTCGTTAGCAGTGATAGCAGTGAGCTTGCCGGCCATGTCATACAAGTCCCAGTTCCCACAGGTAAGCATTTGCATTGATTGCTTAAGAGTTTTATAGAAATGTATGAAAACTACATTTATTCTGTTTTATTACATGTATTAATTTACTTGCAAATTCTTCATTTTGTATTATATTTCATAAAGTTTCAGTCGTTTTATAGGATAAAACTCAAAATAGAAATATTGCGGTAATAGCTTCAATGATATCAATAGTGGCAGCCATTGCCCATCCATGGGTCGGCAATTGCTCGGCACGTCATTTTTAGTTTTAACACTTTCCCGTCGAATTGTTACAATTTTAATATTTATGATATTTTGATTTCCGTCGTCCCCATCTTTTACTACCGATCAATGAGTCGTTGAGGTGAGCTGTCAATCCATTTCATTTTTTGTCAATCCATTTCATTTTTTCTCAATCAAGATGGAATGACAGCTCACGTCGTGATCACGTGACATCTTGATTATATGGATTGACAGCTTACCCCATGATCATTTCACCCAATCCTTCACTTCAACATGTATACAGAATCGACCGGATCTTGCTGAAAATATTAGCAAATGGCCTATTCTGAAATACATGAAATTAATCTTTAAAAATAATTCAGTTCCTAACTGTTTCTAAGTTGAGCTGCTTGACTACTGACAAAGGCTTGCATTGACTGGGTGGGTCTACTCAAAGTTGTGTGGTTTTTTTCTCAAAAGACCATGTCAGACTTTAACCTACAGGTTAAAGTCTGACATGGACATTCTCATATGATTTGACCCGTAATTTGACTAAAAAAATCGAATTAGTCCGTCAGATAGATTTCCAAAAAAATATTGGTCACGTATTTTTTCTTTTGTCACATAAACAAAAAATTAAGACGATACAAATCGTTGAAAACTGACGTCACTTACCAGTACACTTTTTAATGGAAAGTTATGTTACAAGCCCCTTTTTTTTTTCTTTTTTTTATGGATGGGAAATCATCAAATGACTTCTTCCGCTCTGGGCGGAGCGGAAGGGCGTGTCAGATTCTTACTGACTAAAACCCATCCGTGTTCCTTCTAAAGCCCTTTGCGTTCCAGGGCCGCGGTGACTCTTTCGAACAAATTCCGCAACCCTGGCAGGCTCTGGCCCTAGCGGGCCCCGTCCTCTTTGCTGACATCTCTTTGAGGCGCGCGTGAAACACAACGCGCCATCGACCCGGGCCTGGTGGTGATCGGACAGCGAACCACCCAACGCTCGCCGTCCGCAGGCCCGCGCCTACGGTGGCCGGGGATCGCCCTGCGACTCCCGACGCCCGGGGCGTCTTCTCCTG